>PVPY01001096.1:0-13865 GCA_002982035.1 Fusarium algeriense | reverse complement strand
TGCGAATTGTGATTGTCGCACGCAACCTTTACAAACGCGAAGCACGATGATGGACGAAAGAATAGGAGCAGATGACCAGTGATAGCAATCACCCCACAGCTGCTTCATGGGATATTTATGTGCATTTGAGCGCATGAAAATGTAGAATTAGTTGCACTCATCAAAACTCATTTCCAAGTATTGTATGAGGAGAATGGGCAACACTTCATCAAAAGACCCAAATCTCCCTCCTCACCTCTCACTAGAGACGGCAGCCGAGGGCATCCTTCACAACCTCTCAGTATCATTCACAAAGCGCGCGTCCCTCACACTCCAATGCATTCTTACTGACACAGCTTCTGAGCGCGCTTTCGCAGTTCACGTCCCGCCAAACGGGTACTACGACGTCATTCTTTACGATGGTCCAGACGCAACATGTCCCGTCCTTGTGACAGCGAAAAAGAATCCCAAATGGTACCATGACTTTCGCATCAATTTGCCTGGACTAGAAAATGAAGAAATGCGTGAAGAATTACTACGATGCACGACGGTAAATAAATTGAAAGAAGGGTACTGGTTCGCTATGCAGCTTGGTGATCGCGTTGAACGATTTGAATGGCGTTCAACACGTGGGAAACAAGTGCAGGGACAAGAAGAATCAGTCTGGGGATGGAAATTGGTCAGAGTTGGATTGAAGAATGAGCCTCAAGACGTGAGTGACTGTAAGAATGAGGAAATTGTAGCTATTTTTAAAACTCATCGGTCATTGGAACTGAACAAGATTGGCGATTTGGCATTTACGCAAAGTGGAATAACTGGAGAATTTGGACGACAGTGGGAGATCATGGTGCTGATAACTTGGGCTTGCGTTTGGTTCCGGCATATATGAAGCATAAATTGTATGCAAATTATGAAATTAGATCATCGTGGGTGGATGCGACGCGTAAATTGATCTCTAGGTACTTCATGATGGTTCCACAACGCGTCGATCAAAGAAAACCCCATGACGTCGTGACTCTCTACACCTAAAATCTGCCACGTAAGCCCCGTACCATCATAACGCCTCTCGTATATCAAAACTATCATTTCCAACCCAAAAGACTAATAAGAGAATGTCTTTATAGATCTAGATCTGTCCCGAATTCCATTGCCGTAACTCAAAATCGTCAACTGAGGCTTAGCCGTTGTCGCCCCAACAGCCCCCAGCTAGGGCCCTAAACTTAACCTCCCGCTGTAACACTGCATGGAACCCTTGTCTTTTTCCTCTCTGTAACCTTTGAGAGGCCTCACGATGAAGTTGACGACAGTTGCAAGCTGTATACTTGCGTTTTATGCGACTGTAGCGGTTGGGAAAGAAAAGGTTAAGACGGTATGCGGGAAAAAGCGACTAGGTGAACTAAATGACTCACTCTCATGTCAGTACTCCCAAACTCAACTACGAAATCAATACTGACTGAAATAGATTATCCAAACGCATGGAATAAAAAGAGTCCTAAGAGTGGCTTTGTATGCCTCAAAGTCGATAACAGCACACCCGCATTCTCCGCAACATGGGATTGGGACAAAGACATCCAAGACGTACATTCCTTCCCCTACGTCCGCTTCAACCACGCAAACCTCCCCATGCGTCTAAGTGATCTTGAATCTATCCGTCTTTCAACAGATTGGATCTACGCACCCGGTAGTCCAAAACAAATACCAAGCGATTTTGGTAGTGAGACTTGGGCGAAGAATAAAGCTGAACTGGCGAGTAATGGCGTCCAGGCGAATGCGGCGTGGGATTTCTTTTTGGATGATGATAGGAATAGAACGCTTTATCCGCAGGTTGCTGCTATAGAGTTTATGGTTTGGCTGGGAAGGGTGGGGGATCCGTGGTGGCTTGGACGGCAGAATGATAGTATTCTGTCGAATGTGAAGCTTGGTGAGACAGAGTTGTAAGTTTCCCGCTCCCAGTCTTGACTACAGATACTGACGTTGCAGCTCATTGTTTTATGGCCGGAACTCAGGAGGGACTCACGTCTTCACCGCTGTTACTCGGGATAACAGTGATATTTTATCCTTCGACGAGGACTTTTATCCATTGTTTCAGTATATCCTCGAACAAGCTCACAAGCAAATCGACGCAGATGATCTACCGAAAGATCCTTGGTTAGGAATCGTTGAGTTTGGAACAGAAACGTGGCTTTCAGATGGAAATGTCACGTTTACTGCTGCCAACTTTGGGATGGATCTTAAGGGGAATGTTACAGAGAGTGAGAGGAACTCAACCAAGACGGGGGGTGAGGGTGAGGATGGTAAGGATAAGGGAGATGAGTCCGATGGTGAGAAGGGCAGTGGGGATAACTCGACAGATTCTAAGGGTGATGAGGAGGATGATGCGGTGAGGTTGATGAGTCAGTCGGTGTTGGGCTATGTCATCGCGGCGGCGTTAGTCATCAGCGCAGTTCTTTCATGAGTTCGTTCATAGATCAAGCGTGCATTAACATCAATAGAGCGC
Organism: Fusarium algeriense; assembly: GCA_002982035.1. Lineage (NCBI taxonomy): Eukaryota > Fungi > Ascomycota > Sordariomycetes > Hypocreales > Nectriaceae > Fusarium > Fusarium algeriense. The sequence goes on along the minus strand of PVPY01001096.1, from coordinate 11,389 downwards.
TGTTTTACATCATATCAATATTACCATTCGCCTTCAGGAAATATCTCTTGATAGTAGAATCGAGCTTCCTGTGACAAGCATAACTATCTACAGAAACCAACTATGAATAAAAAGCCATATGGCTAAGCAAGACGAGTATAGACCTGACATTCTTTGAGACAAATTGAGTTGATGAGGCTCGGTCAGCTTTACAGGATTCGCATCCTTCTGGTTGGTGGGCCGATTATACAAGGGCCAATCTAACCTCAACACGTTTTTTTTCCCCCTCACTTCACGATCACCTCACTCCATCACACATCTCTAATCACAATGACAGCGCATTCTTCTCCCCCCAGCGAGAGCCGTCTCCGACGCGCCCTCCAAGCCACTCCCTTCCTCTTCATATCCGCCCTCATGACACGCGCCTTTGTAATGGCAGAGCCAATCGGCCCCATAAGCCAAGAAATGCTGCAAACCTCAGTTTTCACAGCCCCTGGCGTTAGCGTTCCCATCATCAAAAACTTTTACGGCATTCCTGTGTTGGATGATGTATTCGCTGTTGTTACTGTTGCGTTTGCGAATTTGCAGTTTTTTACGGATGAGAAGGCGTATTGGCAGCTGTTGGTGTTTTTGACTGATTTTGCGGGTATGTATGCTGTTGTTTTGATTGAGGGTTATAGACCGGGGAATACGTTTCCTGTGATCAAGTAGTAAGTACATCTCTTGAAGGCGGGGGCTTTACTAACATAATTAGCCCTGTTGTCTTTTTGTTTCTGTCTCAGATATTTGGAATAGGTTGCCTTGCACCTGTCTTCTTTTTCCTACTCTACATCTTTACGCCTGCGTATAAACTTACGACGCCGAGTTTGTCTCGTCCTGGGTTAGCGCCTTGCATGGCTCTTCTGCCTACGATTGTATTGGGGTATTATATCACACAATTTCCATCATTCTTTCACTCTTCTCTCGAGGCGAGGAATTGGTGGAACTGGATTTGGCAACTGTTTCCTATCTGGGGATCCATCATCATGCTCGCTCTGTCCAAGGTCATTCCTCAGCCGAGGGAACAGACTGCAAGGACACACAAGCAAGAGTTAAACGCTATTCGACTTACAATCGGCATTGTCAGTGTTATAAGCGCGGTAACTTGGTGGTATACCATTCTAACCATGAACTCCACCATCTTCGAAGTCTTTATACCGCAGTACTTTCTCACCACGCCACAAGACCCAATCCTCGGCCTTCGAACCGTCATTCAATTTGATTACATCTGCTGCTACTCAGCTGGCTTTCTTTGGCTAGCTTATCATTTCAAAGACCTTGAAAACGTTGGAATCTGCAGTATATCATGGATTCGAGCTGCTTGCGCTTCTGTTGTGCTGGGTTGTTTGCTTGGACCGGGGACTATGTTTCCTCTGATTTGGCTTTTGAGAGAGGAGTTGTTGGTTGCGACGCAGGTTGACGCAAAAAAATCCGAGAAATAGATGACGAATAATAGATAGGAGGATAAGTTTGTACTCTCTGTAAAATGCCAAGCCTTTCGGCATCCGGCTACGACAGCCAGTAATCGGAGGAATTATTCATCCGAGCAAGTGAATATCAACACTTCATTCTGCATATCACACATAATTCTCATCTTACTTCTGTTTTAATCTCTTGTCAGCATTGCGGGACATGTCGCAACTTCGATATAACGTTGCAGCAAGTCTCGATGGCTACATAGCCTCACCAGACGGTTCAACAAACTGGATCATCGAAGATCCCAGCATCGACTTCGACGCGCTATATGCCGAATTCGACTTTTTCGTCATGGGGCGCAAGACATACGAGGTCATGCAATCTCTAGGAGGACCAGAAAATCCACTGTCAAAGCGGCCTAAAAAAGCAGTCATAGTGGCCAGTCGAACTATGCAGCAAAAAGACTTTCCAGAAATTACAGTCATACATGAAGGCACCATTGACTACATACGGCAATTAAAATCGACAGAGGGAAAGGATATCTGGCTTATGGGTGGTGGTCAGCTCGCAGCGCAATGTCTACAAGCAAATCTAGTGGACACCATCGAAGTCGCTATAATGCCCGTGCTACTCGGCACCGGAATCAACCTCCTCCCATCCCTCCCCCAAAACATCCATCTTCACCTATCAAACACCACTAAAATGTCCAGTGGCATCCTCATGACTCAATATACAGTCATCCAAAACCAATAATAAGCATAACATCAGGGAAATATTACCCTGTTGATCCTCCCGTATGTAACACTCCCGTAGATGCCGATGTGAACTCCACAGCAGGATACGCTAGAGCCAATCATCACGTCGAAAGTTATTACTTAAAAGAGGTTAATTTTAGTGGCGATATGATCGTGCCCCACTGTGGGCATTGAGTCATCTGCACGCCGATTGGCTGCACCGAATATATGCGCCTCAATGGCCGCAGCATTGAATCTTGCTTGGCTGGGGAGTTTTTTTCATGCCTAATAAGTTACAAATAGGGCCGAGATTATGAGTATATAAGATTTCATCTGGACTTTTTTTTAGTATGTCAGTGTCAGTAAAATTTACATCGTTTTCCTTTTGCCTGCACCGGCTGGACAATATGCCGTCAGTTCTTCAGGTCTCGAATATCCTTCACTACATCTGCCCTTTGGTAGGCGTAGCTTTTGTTTCTGTTATCACTCTTATCAATGCTGCTCATACCACCGGAAAAACTGCCACGTATCGGAATTATGACCGTGTTGCTATTGGACTTTTGATTCTTGGGTATTTGGCTGAGGGTACAGCGACGTTTCTACAGCACAGCGAACGGAGCAGAGAGCCAGAGACAATACATCTCGTCGTACTCATTTCGCTATGGACATTTATCTGGAGCCATCAACATGCGCCCCGGCTATTAGTCCTCGGAACATCATTCATCACCCTTGCATTTGAGATTCCACTGCAAATATTCTCCGCTGTCAACAGCCAGAATGATATCTATCATATCCTACAACTCGCTTCTCGATCATTTAGAATCCTTCCTCTTCTTTTCCTCACAATCTACCATCTCTCCAACCGCGGTAGATTCTACACCCCTGATTCCGAAGAAGAAGAATCGCAACCCTTCCTCCACGCCAACGGACATGCAAACGGCACAGCATGCCCAAGCTACGGAACTGAAACATCTTCAATCACAGAGTGCGATGACGATGAGTACATCTCAGGTAGCGAATCCGATGAAGATGTAAACGAAATCAAACGTCAACGAGCCAAGAAGCTCAAGGAGAAGGGAGGTTGGCTAGGCTACCTCCGCGACTTTTCCATCTTTCTACCCTTCTTGATCCCCAAGAAAGACCGAAAAGTTCAGCTCTGTATCCTGATTTCGCTATTTTGTATCTTGGCTACTCGGGCTTTCAACATCTTGGTTCCTCGTCAACTAGGTATCGTGGCGGATCAACTTCTCGCTCAGCAGAATCCCTTCCATGCCTTATTCATCTGGTTTATCATGAGTCTTGCGTCTCACGACACTGTCGTTGGATTGATTGAGGCTTTGGCCAAGATCCCCATCAAGCAATTCTCATACCGATCTCTCACGAACGCAGCTTTCAACCATGTCTTGTCTTTACCTATGGAGTTTCACTCTGAGCGTGACTCGGCAGAGGTTATGAAGGCTATTGAGCAGGGTGAAGCATTGACAAATGTTCTGGATATGTTGATCATTGAAATCCTCCCAACTGCGGTCGATTTGGCTATTGCTTTTGTTTTCTTGTACTGGAAATTCAACAGCTACGTCGCTCTCGCCATGGCTATCGGTTCAGTTCTCTTCGTCACTTTCGAAGTCAAGGCTACAGGTTGGAATCTCGACAATCGACGAGAATCAACAAAGTCCAAGAGAGAGGAAGTTCGTGTCATGCATCAAGCCGTCCAGGGCTGGCAAACTGTCACTTACTTCAACATGTTCAACTACGAGAAGTATCGCTTTGGATCTGCAGTCGATAAACAATTGTCTGCTGGCAAGAACTTTGAGAAGAGAGATGCTTATATCCAGGTCATGCTTAATGCCCTTATTCCCTGCACTTTCTTTGTCCTGGCAAGTCTTATTATCTATGACATTTCGCAAGGCGAATCATCGCCCGGCGACTTTGTCTTCTTCATTCAATACTGGGAGTACTTGGTCTGGCCGTTGAAGTTCCTATCCCATAGCTACAGGCAACTCATGTCAGATTTGGTGGATGCTGAGCGTCTGCTCTATCTGTTCCAGACGAAGCCGACCATAACCGACAAGGAGGGTGCTAAGGATCTGGAAAAGGTTGAGGGACGTGTCGCGTTCCATAATGTTTGCTTCTCTTACGATCGCCGGAAGCCAACTATCCATGACCTTTCTCTGTCAGTTGAGCCAGGACAGACTGTTGCATTGGTTGGGGAGACTGGAGCTGGAAAATCGTCAATCATAAAGCTGCTACTTCGTTTCTACGATATTGATGAAGGTTCCATCACCATCGATGGCTACGATATCCGGGACATCACTCTCAGCTCTCTGAGAAATGCTCTCGGTGTTGTCCCGCAGGACCCTCTGCTCTTCAACGCCTCAATCCTTGAGAACATGCGCTACGCTCGCCCTTCTGCAACCGACGAGGAGATCTACGCCGCATGCCGAGCTGCAGCAATTCACGACAAGATTCTCAGTTTCGTCGATGGATATAACACAGAGGTCGGAGAGCAAGGTGTCAAGCTATCAGGAGGAGAGATTCAAAGACTAGCCATCGCAAGAGTTTTCTTGAAGAACCCTCCAATTCTCATTCTTGACGAAGCAACTAGCGCGGTTGACACGAATACAGAGTCAAGTATTCAAGCGGCTTTGGACGAGTTGAGACGAGCGAGGTCGACGCTTGTCATTGCGCATCGACTTTCGACTATTGTTAGTGCGGATAAGATTTTGGTTATTCACAATGGACAGGTTGTTGAGTCTGGAACACATACGGAGTTGATCTCAATAGACGGAAGGTATAAGGAGTTATGGAACAAGCAGGTTGGGAATAAATAGGCATAACATAGACGAGTTCGGAGTTAGGATATCATTGGGGTATTATTGCAATCTTTAGACTATCTCTATATATATTTCTTTTTATCAATCTTTCAATCTTTCAATCTCTCTTGAACCATTCTATCCTCAGTCATAAATAGAAGCCTTTGACCACTTTGACCGAGCCCTGATCCTCTTGCCATAGATGTAGAAGATAAACGGCACAGGAATCAGCAACGCTGCGAAACCACCAGTTATACTAGAACCTGGTCCAACGCCAATATTGTGATACAAAGGTCCGACAACTAGTGGAAAAGCAGCTGCAAAGCAAGATCGGAGAAATGTGTTGGCTGCGACAGCCGAGGCCGCATACATGGTGAAAGTATCGACCAAGTAGTTCAAAGCTGCTTGGAAGATGGTAAAGAAGCCAGTTCCCAATAAAACGAGACCAATACAAGGAACGACCCAGTGAATGTTCTTCCCTGCAGTCCATCCGATGAGGAACTGGCCACCACTAAAGATGACAGAGCCAACCATCATAGGAGGAAGCCGCTTCTCAGGAACAGCTCGATTTCCGGCTGCATGATAAGCTTTGTTGTATAGCAACTGGTTATACACGTTCGCTCCGCATCCAAGTATAGCTCCGAGAAGAATACAGGTAAAAGGCAATGCAGACACCAGAATTCCCCAACCTCGAATTTCTCTGAAGATAATGGGGATGGCTCCAAGTTGCATGTAGAGAATACCGTAGCAGAAACTGGCGTACAAAGCAACGAGGAAACAAATAGGCGTCATGAGAAGTTGAACTGGACGGACGAGGAACTTTCGTGCGAGCTCTTGGATACTGACGTCCCATTCTTCGAATTTTGCGTGAAGGGCCCAGTTGCCGGTTTCGTGTCGAAGTCGTCGGGCCTTGTAAATGAGAAGCTTGGGTGGATAGCTCTCGTCAACAAAGATAATGGCCAGAGTCAAAAAGATGATCTGCACAATACCAGTAAGGTACTCAGTCCATCTCCAACCCAAACTCGGTTCCTGAACAACAGCAGCTGATACAATAGGACCTAAAAACGTTAGTTACCGAATTATTGAAGGTCATCAGCGTGACAAAACTTACCAAGAACAGGACCTCCAACAACAGCCATAGCATACCCCGCCATAGCAATTCCTCTCTCCGAAGGCGGAAACAAATCCCCCAAAACACCACCCGTATTTGTAACAGGCGCCGAACAGAAGAACGCACAAAAGAACCTCGTAATCATCAACGTCTGAAGATCTTTCGCAACTGCACTTCCAAAACTAAAACAAATGGCAATAAACATGGGAATAAGAACAGCCTGTCGTCGTCCGTAGACTTCACTCAACGGCGCCCAAAGAAGAGGCCCGACTCCAAAGCCGACGAGGAACAGCGTTGTTCCTAACGTAGCGACTTGTGTTCCGACGTGGAAGTGAGATGCTACTTGGAATGTCCCTGAAGAATACGATGAACTCGCCCATGTCGCTGACATTGTAACTAATCCGTAAAGCATAGTTGTTACAACTTTCTTCTTACGGGGCCAATTCAACGGTCGGTACGGATCATCAGGGCCGTCAAAGTCAACGAGCTGATCCTCTGTTGTCTTGACGTGCGCAAGAGGATGCGTAAATTGAGGAACTGGTCGTGATCGAATCCTGGATAAAACAGATTCTCTCCGCGACACGGTTCTCGACATGCTCACTCGGTTGGTCGGCGCACGAATACTCTGCCATTCAGTGTCGCCGAGAGAATACTGTCGAGAAATGTCGTCATTGTGGTTATGTTGTGAAGATGAAGATGAAGATGAGGACTCATGATCTGATGAAGTTTGAGATTCTCGTCGAGGATTATGTTGATCCGAATGTGAAGTTTCAATCTTTTCCATGATGATTTGATCCATAAAATTGAACTCGTTTGACGATCAGATCATGAAGTTTGGGGGGAAGTCTTGTATTTTTATCCAAGAATAATCGGTGCCAGATTCGGCGACTTGTACTAACGCCGAGCGATTAGAAAACTCAACTTTATCACTGCATTTCCCCAAGTGGCGAAAGGAATTCGGTCAACAAGGTGAAATCACCGTTCTCGTTACGTCATTTGCACATTTCTCATCAAATTTTGCCAAGTCTTGTGGAGACGGTGTAAGACGGTCTACAGAGTACTGTTCTTGATATCGCCTAGGCCCGGATATAGCAGACTTGTGGTTGGTTAGCTCAGGGATGTGATTTGCGTACTTCCGGGAATAATCTGTGAATAACCTCATCGGCGGAAATTTGCCGATCGCGGGCCGAGAAGTGCATGCAAAACGCGCGTGTTTTCTCAGGATTGGGCGATATAAACGCGAAGACGCGATATTATCCCCGAGCCGAGCTGAGACACGGAATGATTATCGTATGTGCTTATTGTATTGCGGAGACTATTCGGAATCTATTCTAGGATCTTCAAAGCCGAGACTTGTCGGATTCGCCTTTTGCTGGCTTCCATTCAAAGTGGTGCTTTCCCTTGCTCGGCTCGCCTCTATGTTCCTCCTTTAGATCGAACTTGTGGTTGCCGAAGTAGTCCAGTTCTGCTTCTGTTAATTGGGTTGGAAGATCAACAGTTGTTGAATACTTGTAGTACTCTAGACTCTGACTCATTGCTGGAATAATCATGTCGGACTTCAATGCTGCAATGATGCATCGCTTCATCGAAGGCAGAAGACTGGCCAGTTGCTTTTCGAGCTGACCGTCGGAGAGCAGGTTGTTCTTTTGACTAGGCGGTTCGCTGTAAACCTTGTGAAGCAGATTCATGATGCCTCCAGTTTGAATGATGGAACCAGAACTCCAGACATGCAGTAGCTCCTGATAATTAATGTGCCATTCTCGCTGCTGATCCATCTCTCGAATAATCTGCAGACCTTGTGTGTAGCACAGCAACAGACAGAAGTAAGTTGCCTTCCGAAGTTCCTCGATAAAGTCATCCCTCGAAGCGACTTTCATTGTCGAAGGTCGAACACGATGTCCGGACACCTCAGCATCAGCAGCGCGTTGATTCAGTTCTGCAGATGTACACCTGAATAAATGTGCACTGACGATATTGGCAGCAGGAACGTGAAGTCTCACCGCCTCTTCGCAAGACCACGTTCCCGTTCCTTCAGTGTTATCGACATCCTGCACAACCTTATCCTGAATTTTCCCCAAAACATATCGTCCTTCCGAGTCCTTGGTTCTGTTGATATCAACAGCGATGTAGATCAAGAATGTGTTATACAGCTCAGGCGTCTGATTCCACTTCTCGAAAACACCGGCGGCGTCTTCGTAACTGAGTTGAAGGCCTTTGGTGAGGATGTACCATACTTCAGAAATGACTGACATCATGCCTTGTTCGATGCCGTTGTGAATCATCTTGACATAATGGCCTGATCCACCTGGTCCGATGGGGTTGGTACATGATTTACCATCGCGATCCTTTGCTGCTACTGTTCTGAGGAGTGGCATGATGACCTCCAAAGCTTGGGGATCTCCTCCAGGTGACATTGATGGACCAGCTCGTGCGCTTTGATACCCGCCCGAGACACCACATCCGACGTAGAAGATTCCATCTCTTTCGAGATCGGCTTGTCGGCGTTCTGTGTTGACGTAATATTCGTTCGAACAGTCGAGAATAATATCTCCCTTGGTCAAATGCGGTCGCAGTGCCTTGACACACTCATCCCCGGGACTTCCATGAGGAATACTAAAAATGATGATCCTGGGGTGATTCTCGGAGTAAATTTCTCTGCAGAGTTGTTCGTAGCTATGTTGTCGGAATACTCTCGTTTCCTTGTTCACGTCCTTGACCATTTTCTCTGCTGCTTTCATATTGTATTCGCCTGAAGAGAATTAGTATGCGCTGTTTCTGCAGAGTTAGCCTACTTACTGATATCGTAGTAATAAACTTTGCAGCCTTTTTCGGCGAAGAGGAGGGACATCATGGAGCCCATGCTGCCCATTCCAACCATACCGATCTGCGCATGAGGGAATTAGCAATAGCTTCATGATAGAATAGCTATTAAACCCACCTTGGCTATTTGTCTTTCCGACATTATGAGATGCTGCGCTGACACTGTGATGAAAAGACTTGCTCGCTGAAGCTTGAATAAGGAATGAACGAGAAAAAAAAGAAAAAAGACTGCTGATATGAGGCCGGAGTTGAGAAAAATAATTTTCTGCTTATCTGGTATGCTATGTCGTCACCTGTAAATTTATTTCGGTCAACCCTTGGCGAGAGGCAAGGCTATGAGTTGTATCAAATTGACGTCACAGTGAACAACGATTGCCATCGGACCGCTGTGTCAATCAATGGCGCTTTTTATGGAGATCCCGTCCCGGGGCCTGGTCTAGAATGTTACAGAAGATCTCGACAACTGCACCTTTATTTTGAGTTCTACTACACGGTCTAGGCAAATGGGAAGGCTGATTGCCTGACTAAAGGAGATCTAAATACTTAAGAGCTTAGTCCTAAATGATAAAAACCTTTAGGCAAGCATGCTCTTTAATTAGTTTATTCTTATCCGTCTCACCTTGATGTCTTTCTAAGACTGTACGCACGTCTCTTGTATGGTTGCCTCATCGCCTCACTATTGGTGGCCGTGAGATCATATTTTATATCTAAGGTTTGTACGCGTGCTAGCGTGTAGCATTCTTTGAGCGACTGTAGGATTAAACTTCATGAACTCTGATTTGATATCCCCTCCAGAAACCTACACAAAGCAGTGAGTTAATCTATCCAGAAGTCTATTCTGCCGATATTTCCTTGAGCTATAAAAGCCGTCCTTCTCTTGACCTATTCGTTCCAGACTTTACTCCTTTCACAAGCTCAACCGCCAAGCTCGGATCGCAACTTTTCGCCCGACCTCCCAGACATCTACCATGGATCCATTTTCGAAACTCCCTTCGCTTGTTCAGACTGAGATATTAACTCATCTTGGGTCTAAGTCAGACATCAAACAGGTAATTCAAGCCTCACCTTCTATGCTGTGTCATTTCATTGCGTACAAAAAGAGCATCACCCGCCGCATCATAAAAAACATCCCTGCTGACATTCTTCGAGATGCTCTGGGAATCATCTACGCCTCAGATAATGCTTCAGCCCGAGCCTATCGGGAATCAAGTATGTGGCAAACACAAGAGCTGCTAGACCCCATGGACGTCAAGCAGGTTGAGACACTTTGGCGCTTATTTTCCCGCACGATTACGTTCATCGAGGATTATGTATCAAAAGCAACAAGCGTCTATCCTCCAAGAGCCTACCTTGGCATTCCGGACCTACTGCATGGACCTGGAAGCTACTTCAAAGGGCAGAAACTAGAGACTCTAGTCGTCAGGTTCATGAACCTCACTGCTGCTGAGCAGCATCGATTCTTACGCGCTTTCATGAGATATGAGCTGATTTGCAGAACTTTTAATCGTTCGACTTGGGACTATGCAGCAAGAGAGCATCAGATAGTCGCAATGTCTACAGACACTGATATGACAATGCTGTTGTCCGTCTACGAGTACTATCGAAGTATATATGGAGCTTTGCTTGCGCATTGTTCAGACTCCTGGTTACCTGATATACCTCTATCGCCATCTGAGACGGGGCAGTCGCACTCAAATTCCCCCATATTGTCCGATACAAACACCCCGGCGACTTCTCGGTACGGATTACTCTTCCCAGACAATATTTACTTTGACGCTGCAGCTTATCAAAAAGACATGGATATAAACTCGGGGGACCCGGCGAGTCGGCTTGCTTGTTTCGGGCTAGACTGCCTAACGCAAATACTCTTATTTCTGAGCAAAGCTACAGAACGCGGACCCATTCTTAGAAAATGGCTACAGGATGCACATACACCCTCGTTACCCTGGTCTTACGAGCTCTTTGAGGTCGCGGAAGACAAGGAGCTCGGAAAATTCGATCGGCTACTGGTAGATCAGCGAGTTTGTCTCGTGACTGATGAAAGGCTCACAGACGAAAGGGTCCGTATGCACCGAAATTGCTTGGTTCCGGGGTGTCCACGTTGGCTGAGTTTACATGTTCTTCAAATTCGCATTTACCAACAACTAGCTTGGGGTCTTTTTGACAACGATAGACTATATCCCAAGCATACGAACCACTTCCCGACTCTAGATGAGTTTGACCAGATGCACAAGGCGTTTGAGAAGATGGAGATACTTTCGCAAGGCCTTGAACGCAGTCGGAGACGATCCCAGAGATGGCGAGACTATTATGCGGGAAAACTTCTGGAGCCCCCTGTAGAAGGATGCAATGAAGAAGATCGTGGGGTTTCTATTGATGGGTATCTGGGTCCTTGCGCAAGGTTTTTCAATGCTTCTTCTTCCGACCACCTGCCAGAAATAAAACTGTTGTGACTGAATCGTTAATCGGGTGGGGGG
>PVPY01001090.1:0-15592 GCA_002982035.1 Fusarium algeriense | reverse complement strand
CTATCAACCGACATCTCCTGCCCTCCCCGCCCCGCGGTGTCGCAACTGATCACGGCTTCGATATACGACATTTGGTCTGCCTCTAAACTCTAGTCCGACCAGAAATCGACGAGACTAGGCGGAGAAACTCGTCAAGAGGGCTTCTTTCGCTTAACCCACGACCGGCGCATTCTTACGACGTATGATGGCAACAGAGGCTGCCGTTGACAAAGCTGCCGATGCCACTGCCTCTCAGTCCCAGCCTGTACGTTTCATCCTCCCTGCTGTTAGAAAGTAAATTTCCAATCGGATTGTTTTTGGCGACTTTGGCACATTGCGGCCCTTTCCGCTACCTGCTTCAGCCTGTAGCTTTAGGTAGCCGAGCTACTATAGCTAGGTAGTCTTGCTAACATACTTTTCTCATGAACTTAGTCGCCCGACGCGCAAAATGTCGACTCCGTCCGCTCGAATTTGAATGGCAGTGCCGGCAACGATGATATCGCAAATAAGCACATTACGAGCGTCGAAGATCAACTCACCTCCGCTGATGCTAGTGCCAGTGGAGGCTCAGATACGGAGGCATCGCGCGCAGATGGTTCAAAGGCGAAGGATGGTGACAAAGGGCATGGCCGCGCAGGCTCCACAGTCAAGAGACCTGCTTTCAAGGCCGTCTCTGTCAACAAAACATTCCTTGCAGCCAAGGCGACTGCCAATAGTGCTGCGACCAAGGCTGCCGAGAAACAGCCTACCGGTTCCAGTACGCCTCCGACGACCTCGGCAACTTTGACTTCTTCGAGACCTCGCCTTGTGGCAAAGACTGGAAGTAGCACTCGCGATTCATCACCTCGATTTTCTGGTGGCGTGAATGGAGGAAAGCCTGGCAGTACGCCTGATGGAAATGCGGTTTGGAACAAAAACCGACGTACGTGCAATTCTCTGGATTGGCTTACTCAAAAAACTAACTAAACTGTAGCTGCACCGCCCCCTGAACCTAAAAAGTTTACCGACGAGGAGTTGAAGAAATACGGAATCCATATGGCCAGTCGTTTAAATGAAGATGATGCACAGGGGCAAAACAAATGGGCAGACATTGACGACGACGATGATGACTGGGCTCCTGAAGCTATCACTTGGGGCGACGGCACAAAGACAACACTGCCTCACCCAGACGAACATCCACCGCCGGCCTCAGATAATGGCTCTGTTGCGTCTAAGGGAAAGACATTTGACAAGCCTCGGTCTCCAGCTCCACCTGTTGCTGTGAGCTCTCCCCTAACTAAGTCGAGTAATCTTGCCCAAGGCAAGGGTTTGATTTTGAAGAGTGGCTCCCAGGAAAAACCAACTCTCGTTGCCAAACCTCCAGCTCCCCCAGCACCTGTCAAGTCACCATGGGCACCTCTGCCTCCCGTCGAGAAGGCCTCACCTATTCCTGAACAGGCTAATCTTGCTAGACCGCCAAATAACAAGGGCATGACTCCGCCTCCGCCAAAAGAATTTGCGGCGGATGATTTCAATCGGTGGAGAGATGGTTCATCTCACGGGGGCCGGGAATTGTTTAACTCCCATTCTGGGCGCTACGAACCTGTATACGACAACCGACGTGGCTCGATGAGAATGGAACAACATCCCAGGCATCATCCATCCGTATTACAGCGACCCCTTCCATCGGATTATCCAGCTGAGCCTTCTGGCGCTTTCCAGACCAACCGGACTTCTCAGGAACCTCCTTTCGGTAGACGACGAGGATCATCTAACGTCAGTGGCGGAAGTGGCTCGTTCATGCAACGTATGAATAAGGGAGGTGAAGGGCCATTGCCTCCTCCTGAATTGCAGGAAGGTCGTAGACCGTCTTTCGTTGGTTCCGTTGATGGTCTTGTCTCGCCGAACCTTTCAGCCTCAGCACATGCACCGCCAAGAGGGCAACACCATTCTAACTGGATGCCCCCTCGGGCTTCTCCAAACCCTGCCTTCGCACAACCGTACCATCCCGGACCACTTCCAGAGCAAGTTGCTGGTCCACCCCCTCCCCTTCAACCTGCTGGAGATGAGGTTGAATATCAGAAGAAGCTCATGCGCGAACGTGTTGAGCTAGCTAGGAAAAGACGCCAGGAGGAAGAAGCTCGTGAGGAAGCTGAGCGTCGAGAGCGTATTCAAAAGAAGTTGGATGCTATGGGACCGGCGCCAGAGAAGAAGACGGAGAAGAAGGAGCCGACAGAAAAGTCCGAAGATGCTTCACACCCAACACATATTCAGCAGCGTGAGCACAGTGGTGCTGTCAACCATGCTCCTACACAATTACAGCAGGATGGTGATCACTCTGCAACCGCTCCGCCAGCTCGACAGCAACCTCAGGATTCTGAGGTCAAAGCTGGACACACTCAGGGTACCGTGTCAACGGCCAGGCGTGTATCTCACAGCCAAGAATCTAAGCCCAGTGAGCTTTGGGGGGCGGCTGCAGCCTCGCGCCAGGACCGAGCCGTGTCAAACTGGGGTACAGGATCACAGCCCCGTAATAATGTTTGGGGGTCGCCTAATAATGATCGTGGCCTTGGTAACGGTACGTTCAACACGGATATCGGACGTGCGCCTCTGGATAACCGCCCGGGTTCTCAAGGGAACAAAGGACCAGCACCCATTGCTCCTCCAAATAATTCACGACAACCCTCTCAAGGCCGACCTCAACCAGCACCAATTGGTTCTGGGCCCTCGCGATACGGCTCTTCTGGCCATCAGCCTCCAGCAGGGTCTGATGTGGCAAGCAAGTGGATCAATGCTGTGAGCGAAAAAGATAAACAAATGAGTGCTAGCCGATTAGCAGAGCGAGTCGAGCGTGATCGCCTACTTGCTGAGCGTGGTGTTAGCCTTGAGGATGTCCAGCCGGTCATCAAAGACACCTGGCGCCAGGTCCATGCTCCCGGTGATGGTACACGGCGACCTATTGGTCCTCAAGAAGTTCAGCCAGCCGGTCCCTGGAGGACCCCTGGTGATGATGCGAAGGAGGATCCTAATACTGTTGGAGTGGTGAAAGGCGGAGTTCCAGCACAGAGCGGAGCTTCACAAAACCGCACTTCACGATTCTTCCCTACTAGAGACTCACATGATAGAATCAACGAGAATGAGCCATCACGGTCCAAATCACCAACCCCCCCACCACCAACGATGGAAGGCCACCCAGCTTACGAGGGCGATGCCATGAAACCTCATGTGTCGCTTCCAAAGCCTCACCCAGTCGTGAAGCTACCCCCATCTATGGTTGCCTCACAACCTCCCTCAAATCGTGTTCAGTTTGGCTGGGCACACCCACCTTCCTTTAAGGATGTTGCTCGGGGCCCTGTCAGCCCTAATCGTGCACCATTAACAGCCGGGGAGAGTTCTCAAGAGAAATGGCAGAACCGAATTAACAGCTTGCTTGGTAGCTCAAGATCGCCACCCCAAAGGTCGATTGGCGTCGATCCTGCAAGCAAGAGTGCTTTGGACCATGTTGCTCACCACGACTCGGCCACCGTGTCTCTCCCTAGGAACAATACTTCAGCTCCCGCCCGCTCCGACAAGGGCCCCTCGTCATCTGTCACCAAACCTATGGCTGAGGAATGTTTTGAAGAACAGGAGATGGGATCTCTACCCCAGATCCGACTACCACACAAGGCACCCGAAGCTGCTTGGCAGCCGGCATTGGCACCAAACAAGCCCCTGCCGAAGAAATTTGCCGTACAGCCAACTGTCATGGAGCCATATTACTTCCCTGCTGACGTTGTTGGTGGTGGTAACGCTATGAGAATCTTGTTCCCTAGTATGACAGAGGCCAGAATTGTCACTATCCCCTTCTCAGCAACTCGAGGTGGTCGAGGCTCGCAAGGACGAGCTGGCCCTAGACATCGAGGCTCTGGCTATGAGCGTCGAGGAGGTAAGCGAGATGTGTCAAGTTCACGAGGAGAGCATCTCCCGACAACCTCAAGCCGTGGAGGCCGTGGTAGCTACCGCGGTAGAGGTTCTGACTGGAGCCGCACCCCAAGTAACCCTGCTTCGTTGGCTGCTTAGGAAAGCAACAGAAGCTGGAGGAAGCCGGCTGAGACACATGCATGATACCATCCTCAGTCTATTACATAATACTAGCAGAGCATCTTGTGTTTGCCCTTAACCTGCTGATGCATGGGTCTCTTTCCGGTAGCGACCCATCACCATTCCGATTTCTACCTTCAGGATATCTTAGAATGAGTTTCTACATAGATTGTCTGCACAGTCATATAATGCAGACTTTCTCAACCGGGCTAGCATTTTCTTCTTACTCACTTGCCAGGCACGCAATACCTTTTTTCCGTTTTTCTTCACCTCCCTTTATAACATTAGGGCTCTGTTTTTGTTTTTCATACAAGCATACATGGCGGGCATTGCTTTTGGTGAAAACGATAGGATCGCCTCAAAATGGGGACTTTACGAGCTCTTTAAGAGTCATATACAACCCAAACCAAATGAAACACGCGCCATGTTCTCGATGATAGGGGAAGGGAGGACGGCGTCTGAGTAACAAGTTCGATGACCTGCTTTACTTTGGGTCGGGACTGGGTTCGCGATAATCGATGTGCTAGGCTTTTTCCCCTTCTTATTTTTGTACTTCTTGTATGAAGGAGTTGTATCAGATGCACCTGGAAATCAGAAACAGCCGCAACGGACGGATGGAGAGAAATCACGATGATGGAAACGATGAGCGTTTCTACGCCTTGACGGAATCAACGAGTGCGTACGAGGCCCTGTCAGACAGACGATTGATCAATCATACAAATTTCGCGAATTTTAATTACCTTGAGTGACAATGCTTCTTGCAAAGAATTGTAATAACATTGCGAGATGTAATCTTAGTTTGTATACCACACCTGTGTGCCGTGCGGTTCGTATATGTTTGTACATTAATGCCTGGTGGTATCTATTATATTCAACAACCTCGTAACGAGATCCCCTTCTAAAATTCCACCCATCCCATGATATACAGCTGCTCACAATAAGATACAACAAGTCGACAATGCAGTATCACAAACTCCAAAAACGCCCGTCTTCCGAGGCGTTAGTCATGACGTGCACATTAACCTCCTTCCATACACATTTTTTCTGATATTTTAAATAAGTAATTAGACCTCCTCGATAGCACAGTTGGGGTGCATAGTATAAGCGATCTTGTTGGCATCTGCTGAAGAGCCAGCCTCACCATCTGTGAGACCTTCGCCACGGATAGCCATGAGGATATTTTCCTGAAAAGGTGAGTTAGTATAAAATTTACGAGTTAGGGACATGTGTGACTTACTTTGACCATCTTCTTGAGCACCATGTTGGCGAGGGCTTTCTCTCGGTGGTAATCGTCCTCTCCTTGAAGCTCGTCTTCCTTCTGTTCAAGGTACCAGTTGACTAATACCTCACCATCAACGGCTTCGTTGGCGCTGCTCTCATGGTCGGTGACACGCTGAACGAACATATTGACCATCTTGATGTAGTTTTCGTATGTGATGGTCTGCTTCCTTCTCTCGGGAGCAACACTGCTACGAGCCGGCTGTGCGTCGTCTTCCTCCATTGCTGCGTCGCCTTCTTGGCTACGGCCAGAAGCAGCATCAGCGGCACGGAGAAGTGTCTCGCTATCCTCTGGGGGTTCTTCATCGTACACCTCAACGTCATCATGCTCGACGGAGATAATACTCTGTCGCAGGAGGTTATATGCCTCAACAACCATCTCGGGGCTGATTTCTTCCACACAGTTGACCTTTGCAATAGCCTCAGAGAGACGAATCATACTCTCGAGCTGGCGGACTGTAATACGGTACGAGTTTTTGCCCACACCTCCTTGGGCGTCGTCAGCTCGAAGGTCCTTGTACTTCTCTACGAGGACTTCCTTTGCCTCTTCAGTGAACTCAGGTCGGAAGGTCTTGGCAAAACGGATGTATCGCTGAAGCTGCTCTGTGCTGAACTCAGGCTCAACAGCCTCGTCACGCAACTGGTGTATACCAACGATGTGCTCTGCCAAGTGACGGTCGACTTGCTCGTTACACTCATCGAGGACAACAAAGAAGAGATCGAAACGAGACATGATGGGTGCCGACATATTGATGTTGGCACGGAGGGTCGTCTTGCGGTTGTAACGACCACCAACAGGATTGGCAGCTGCGAGAATACTGGTTCGGGCATTTAGCGTGGCTTGAATACCGGCCTTTGCGATCGAGATGGTCTGCTGTTCCATAGCTTCGTGGATGGCGACTTGATCTGCGATATCCATCTTGTCGAACTCATCAATAGCACAGACACCGTTATCTGCCAACATGAGAGCACCGGCCTCGATAGTGAATTCGCCTGTCTCCTCATCCTTGACCACTGCAGCCGTAAGACCAGCGGCAGATGAGGCTTTGCCACTGGTGTAGACAGCACGAGGTGCAAAAGAGCAGACATATTTCAAGAACTGAGACTTGGAAGTTGAAGGATCACCGACAATGCAAATGTTGATATCACCTCGAAGCTGCATACCCTCAGGGGTGCTCTTGCTGACACCAGACATGAGTTGGAGAAGCAGACCCTTCTTGACGACCTCATGACCGTAGACCATCGGAGCAATAGATTGGACAAGACGGGAGTAAATATGGTCACCGTGGACCATGGTTCGCAGATCCTCGATTTCAGAAGGGTTCATGGACGCCAGAACAGCAGCTTGGGCATCTTCCACTGACTGCTCTCCCTCGTTGGCTGTATTTTGTGTCAGAGCATTGACGACATCAGCAGCACCACTAGCTGCCGACTGGCCACTCGATGAAGTGTCTGGGTTTACCATGCAGGCAAGGAATGCAAGACGATATGTTAAGTCACGTACGCCCAAAGCCTTGAGACCGCTAATACCGCTCCCACCAACATCGGCTCCTCTAGGCGCATTGCGGTCGTCACGAATAGCGGTCGGTCGCAAACCTGGAAGACCAAGCTGGCTGACATCAGGGACGACAATCAGGGCACCAGTGAAGATGCACTTCTCGCCAGCCTTGGCGCGATCAACAATTTCACCACGCAGAATAACATCCATAGTTCGAGGCATGCTGCCTGTAGGAATCTCGGAGCTGTTTTCCTGAATCCGCACCTTTTGCCAATCAACGAAGGTGCTACGACGAATGTCAAGCTGCCAGGCCACACGGTTTTGGCACGTCGAATTGGGGCATTGTGTAGGTTCTGTGTATCGGAAAGTCTGCTCAACATTTGGCACAACTGTACGACAAGCCTCGCAGGTGAAAGTAGCCAGAGAAAGTTCGGGTCGAACTTCGGATGTTCGGGTGACGGTTCCAGAAATGGAAAGAAGCTGGCCAATGTTGGCGGCTCGGAGGGCACGCACTCTAGAGACTAGCGGCAGGTTGTAGAATGCGATAGAGAAGAGCTTGTCGGTCTGTTGGTGTTCATTCTTGCGGTGCGATGATTCGGTCTGGCTGGCAGAGCCGAGATGGCTGGCAGCAGAAGTCGTGAGGTTGCTTGAAGCAGTGGGCTGGCGATGTTCGCGGAAGTATATAGGCTCGTACTTTGCGATCATGTTGTGTAAAGCAGCGGTGAGAAAGGGGAGGAATCGATAGTATTGCCGCATAACACCATCTGCCAAACTACCATTCTCCCATGCAGCCAGGTGTCTATAATCGACGTAGAATGTCGACAGCGAGTACGTGCGCATTCCTTTGATCTGGGCGACATAGTACTTGTCTGTGGTGACAGCGCTGGGTGTAGGGGCGCTTGGTGTAGGAGCACTGATAGGGTCCTCGGCGAAGCTTTTTTTTTTAAGAGAACGGTTAGACAATGGCTCCTGTATATAGGTAATCAATGTACATGCACTCACTTCTCGATAAAGGACTCAAAATGTTCCTGAACCAGCAGGCCAATTCGGTCCTCAACACGGGTAATCTCAGTAGTATTCGGGAACCTTGAACTCCGTGGAACTTGGTCATCCGCAAATCCATCACCCTCATCATCACTCGGTGCTCCCATATTCTCTGAAGGAGGTCCTCGTGGGCGCGCTGAGGAAGACGAGGGGAAGCCCATGTTGCGCCTAGAGGTCTGGACAGCCCGCGAGGGGGCATCCGACATCATGAAGCCAGCATCGCTCGAAGGAGTAGCCATTGCGGCAGTTGAATTATACAGTGACCGTCTGTAGAGGTTATCAGGAGATAAGTGACGATGCACGTAATGATTTGGGAGACCGAGTCTTGGTAGATTGATTGATTGATTGTTGAATGTCCAGGGGAGATTTTAGTTGCTAGGGCAAAGGCACGGATGGTGTGTGGGGTTATCCCTGGTGCTGCAGCATATTACAGGGCGACGCGTCAGAACGCGTAGAGGGGCTAATTACGTGACGCGACTTTAATTGATTTGATTATGGGTTGGCCAATTGGCTCACGCTACCTTATTCATGTAGCATTATTGAAATATCACGACAACAGACAGATATAATACCGATGACACGATATGTCTGTACTTTCGTGTATTATGTTTATATTATAGCAAGATCTCCAGGTTTCATCCAATCTCATGCCAACCTTGACGGTTTATAGATGTACTAACCATTCTGTCTTATGAATACTTAAACATGTGAGCAAAACGCTTGTGACGACGTATTGAGTCTCTCACATCCTTATGTGATTATCCTCTAGGATATATGCATTATGTTTTGTTCTAAAGACGTATTATCAGATCGGTAGGGCATAGCATTAGGGCAAGAAATTCAAGGCATGACCCAGAGGCGCTCCCCATGGCTGTTCAGAATCGTGACTTGTTTCTTTACATCTGAGATGATAAACCACGGGACGAAACAGAATAATACACGATGGGGGACTAATTCAACTAAACGTGGCAGTCGCCGTTATACAGCGAGGTGTGCCAGCTTGCCAGCTTCCAATCCTTATTAGAGATGTCTTATTCATCATGACTTGTCGGTAAGGGAGCAGCTCAAGAGTCTATACGCAAAGCAAACTGGAAAATCAATAACACAGAAGTTCGCGGTAGTTTTGATTTCATGTTTTAGAGATACAGCAGGCAAATAGGAGAATGAACCTGCCATTCATACAACTTACATTGTCCAGATCAGATGACATCATCCCACTCATATATTGAAGAATGTGCTGGAGACAGTCAACTTATTTTCTATGAAATAGGAGAAAGCCTGAAGTGCGTTTCTTCTGGGTAGATTTGGTTAATTTCTTGGGAACTTTCGCAGCCTTCACAGGCGCATAGTCTTCTGACTTGTCCATCATGCAGTCATATGAACTAACTGGTCACCTATGACAATTTCGCGAAGCTGTCCGGAAGCTCGGCGGTACCTCGCGGGTGCCCTTTTTTATAAACACGACGGAGTCTTGTGGTTTGAAAATCTGTGCAATATATGCTAATGATCTTAAACTTGGATGCCATATATCTGAGCACAGTGGCAGGTAAAGAAATATATCGACGTACAAAAAGAAATGCAATCTGACTGAGGTCCAACTCTGAGTTTTCACCGTGACTCGAACTTAAGTCAGTGAAATGAAGTCGTTAAAGTAAAGTTAGATGTCAAAGGTTCCTGACTCAACGGCCAACCAGGCGAAACTTAAATCATGTGTTCCGTCCCGTCTGGCCGTTGAGGGTTTCACAAGACGCTAGCCGTAAAAGATGCATCTCATCATCACGCAATGCACCGTCATAGGACACTACAGTAGCAATTTGATAGCAGACCGACCACCAAAAAATGATACATATTCAAGTGATCGACTAGTTGCTGCTTATCATAAAGTAACCATACCTTTCTTTAAATGCAACTCTTATGCAGGGACCTTGTGACACTAGCACTCGTGCGCCCCAGTTGAAACGACCACGCGCAATTTTAACACATGCCATTCGGCGACTTTACTCCACCATCATTTACCCAGCCAACCGTCGAGAATAATTCGAGTCACTTAGAGCAACGGTTTGTTCATTCCCCGACCTCGTATAGGCCCAGAGCTAGCATTCTTTGCGTCCTGATAGTAACCCATAGTGGCCTGGTAACGTCCGCGTGGGAATGTCGCGCAGATGTTACGTTCCCATACATTCAACATCCCTGACTTGGTTCACACCGGCTTAAGAACGACTTTCACTCATCTAAAATTATGATTATCCACTGTCTAATGGTAATTTGCCTACAGAATGATGCCCATTCCTCCGTCCAGCCATCACAAAACGCCTTTCTACATAACCAATACCTTGCTGAAGCCTAGGTAGGAAGATTGAAGTAGCCATATAGAACAAAGGCCATAGGAATGCACACAAAGGGTATAATGCCTATTAATCAAAATCCATCCAAACCAAGTATCCCAGCAGCTAGGGTAAATCGACATAATGAATAAAAAACAACCATGTAAAGATATCTCCTCTTGACATTCCATCGTAGTACCTCCATTCAACATTCCATTCATGTCCATAATCCCGATCAGATCATCCCGTCTATCTTGTAGCCATCCAAATAGAAACAATCCGATAAAAACCTCTATAGTGTAGATACCCGATAACAAGCGCATTCCTAGCGAAGAGGAAAACAAGAAGGGACAGGCATGGAACAGGCGACAAGTCTATGCTACCATACATGACGCATGTTTAACGAATGAGGTCGCCGCCTCGACAAAGGCAAGAAAGATAAGAAATGTCATGGTGTGCCATATTAGGCCGAGGGAGCATGACTCGAGATTGACAAAAAAGCTCAAGCAGTTGAGGAACATAACAAAAATAATAATAAAAAAGAATCTAGAAGATGACGCCTAGAAACGTCGTGCGCAAGCTCAGGCATTTGGGGTAGTGCAGTGCTAGTGTTGTGTTGTGTAGGTGGCATGGTGTTGGTGGTGCGGTGCAGCGTTGCGTGATTGGTTTGGCGGCCAGAGGATTACAGATGATCCCTGCTTTGCGCTCGACGGATCTACCCGCCAAGTCCTGGTTGGGTCTCCAGCCTCTAGCTCCATTGATCCATGGCCAACAAGAGGGTGTGGTTGAATGGTACGGTAGAGTGCCGTGCTTTGACCGCATGACCCTCCTGCGGACACACGCTAGAAAAGAGGATGGAGATGGGGGTCAAAGAGCTGCGATAGTCCCCGAAGTTGGCGCCCGAGCCGTGGATCGTCTTGTTGGTTGCTCTTTTACCAAAGGTCAAGACCAAGTTTGGAACAGGGCCAGGCGCGTACAACATCACGCAGCCACCACCTGCACGTCCAATGGCGCCATCATCAACGGAAACCTCAGAACTAACATGGATCTGAGAGGGCCGCCTCGAGACAAAGTGGTGTCTCGTTGGACTCAGTCATTGGCGTGCGCCACAACACCTGACGCTCCCCCACGACCCTCCTTCAATGTTCACGAGGCTGCTCAATACAACCTCCCGACACAACCAGGGCGTTAACACGAGATAGAATACTCGCGGGGCACTCGATGGTCATCCGATGATGACCTAGGCGACAGAGCGCCACAACTCTTTCATGCTCTTGGTGCAGGCTCCGCATATCCCGCTGCGCTATACACAGGTTGCGCTGTCTGTGATGTCAGGCTGGGATAGGCTTCAGGGTATGTTGCAGGCGTGGGATCCCATCTAGGAGGAGTTGCAGTCGGTGGATGATGGCTCAGCGGGGTGTGCAAACCGCTGGTTCCATATCCTCCGCTTCGGTTGTCGTAGGTCGAGACCGCTGGCAGTGGTGTTGTGCTGATACGCAGAGGCGGCTGCTGCGGACTATGGTGACGAAGACCAGGACTGAGTGTTCGGGATGCAGCTGTCGAGTACCCTGGTGCAGTCGTGTAAGGTGTCCAGCTAGTTTGGGAGCCAGACAGTGATCGCGGGGAAGGTATCGAGTCATGATGCTGAGGAAGCGAGTATTGCGTGTGAGTATCAGGATGAGCTGGGGCCATACTTTGTCCAGGAGGCGTGGGTAAAGGCGCATATCCCCCGTTGGTCTGGCTCATCATGCTGGGAGGTGCTGCGGAGCTGTTGGGGCTAACGCTGTACTTGCCAATGATCTTCTTAAGAGCAGACTCAAGAACCTTCCATGGGAATACCTTGACATCCTTCTCAATATTGCGGGGTTTGGGGTTAGGGAAGCCCATGATAATCTTGAAGAATTCCTCACTGTCTGGTTTGGCCTTGGAAACTGTCTGTGGATGGAATCCTTCCAAGTTACGGCGAATGCGGTTCTTCTCCTCGACACTGAAACGGTTCGGTGCTGCGACAAGCTGCTCGAGGAGATAGATAGTGTCGACCGATGTGACATAACACTCGCCCTTTTCAGCCCACCAGATACATGAAATGCAGATGCTGTTGGGTGGTCGATCATTGACGCTTACCGATTGGCAGGTAGCGTTCACAGTCGATCCTTTTTGTGTCTTGCGGAAGAGGACAATCCGACGGCGGTTGGCCCATTCCTCTGATGTCCAGTTCTCGGCCATCGATTCCAGCTTGCCCGCAATCTTCAGAACCGCCTTGCCAGAATAAAGTGAGATGGGATGATAATTTGTATTGTTTCCAGCCTCGGCAGCGATGGTGCTAGTTCGGACCAATTGGGGAGCGCCGTTAGAGTGAGACGGAGACGACATCCCCAAAGGTGTCAAAGGTGGACGTCCAACCAAGGAAGCATCCAATCCTGTGGGGCCCCTCCCTGTGCTGCCCAGCGTGCTCGGATATGGACTCCATCCAGCCGCTGGACGCCGGTGGTAGTGAGGGTCCGAAAAGCTCGTGCCTCTATTGTAAGTACTAATCATGTCGTTGTTTGCTTGCGGGAATGTATTGGCATATTGTCCTTGCTGAGGCGGATATTCATATGTATTTGTACCAGGCTCTGATGGTAACTGAGGCTCACCTTTGGGTGAGGTACTCGGCTGATCGATCGTAGGGGCAGGTGCCGTGTCCTCATGCTTAGGCATCTTAGTCGACCTCGTGATGTCATCCCCCGACCCTTCGAGATACTGAAAAGTACCAACGGGAATGCGAGAAATTTCTTCTCCTGAAGGACCGTCGAGGACGAGTGACAACGGCACATTGCTGTTTGCGCAGTTTGTGACCAGAAACTGAGGCGCATCCCCGCTACAAGTGTAGATAAACCCAGACCCCTCTTGTATATCTCGAGAGACGTCCTGGACAGAGCACTTTCCAGACCCAAACACCAAAAACCACGTTGGAATCGGCGTTGATAACGAGAACAGGTCGTATTGAGATGAAAGCTTTACGTAGACCTTGGTGCCAAAAACGCCTGTTGTGGGTTGGCATGATAGAACTGTGGGTGCAGAAGGCATATATTGTGCTACAGCGGCATTATTGGAAGCAAAGGATTGCTGGTTCAACTGGGCAAACTTGTCGGACTGTTGCTGAGTCGGGTAGGTCTGTGTAGAGTACTGTTCGTAGCCTCCATCTTGGTATCGGGCCACATCGTAACCAGCTGATGATATGTTAGTAAAACTAGATTCGACACCTTATCATCAAAGCTGCTCGACCAGTCTTGGGGTGACTCCAGTGGAGCAATCTTCAATGACTGCACAGACTCGCGTGGGCTATGCCATTCAACTTCGATCCTGTCAACTTACCATGCATAGAAGGCAGCTGGGCCTTAGTGTAGGTTGCCATCTCTAAGAGCCTAGGAGGGGAGTCCCCTCGTGGGTCTCCCCCGTTCTCTGCTCGAGCAGCTTCTTCGTAACGAAGCGCGATCGTGTCAGGCGATTCAAGCCTGTCGTCGACTCCGACGATAATGGGCTTTTGCGGATGGTAATCGGGCTATGGATTCTTGATGTCAGTGTTCAAGTCCCAAGACGCAATGGGCATGAGACGTCGAAAGACAACAGAGGCCTGGTGGAGGAGACAAAAGAGAAACGTTTTGCAGGCTTGTGGGCGGTGTCGAGGAACAAAAGGGATCCGTTTGTCACGTAGGATTGGAGCAGGGTCTGAGACTCACCTCAAAAAGCTTGTAGGGAGGACACTGGAACTTGACAGTAGACATTCAAGCTGCCGTGAAGGGAGAGCGATATGAAATGGGTCTTGGTCCAGGGAGGCAAGTCGAGAATGTTGACCAGTTGTCTTGGATAGAAGTGGTCGCGGTCGTAGTTAAAACCAGGTCTCGACGAGGTCTTATACAGCGGGTCTGGGTCGACCAAGACAATGATCGATGTACGAGTCTTGACTCTCGGAGATTTGATCTAGCGCAGGGCATGCAGCAATATGTAGTGATGATGCCGTTGAATGCTTAGTGTTGTCGGTCAGGCTCTCCCTTGAATTGCTTTTGCGTCCTGGAGGTGGCGCTATGAGACAGGCGAGGTGAATGGCGGGATTCCTACTGGAGAGTTGCGAGAAACTGAGAGGGGTAATCTTGTTCCAATCCAGCACAGAGACACTTGCATTCCAACAGGGCGAGTTGAGTTGCCCTCAGTAGCAGAAGCTTGTTCAGTAGAGTGAGAATGATAATCAACCTGGAGAAGTGAAGTCCTTGACGCGGGAAGTTAGGTTAGGGGTGCTCAGGTATGCGTAGCAATGTTGATCTAAATACGCCGTGGAGGAAAACAAACAAATAATGTTCCTATAGGAGCTTAAGGATAGCTTGTCGAAGATGGCGGTTGAGAAAATGTTCCTGGAGTCTGTCAGGTTTGGTCTTTTGCTGTATACAAGGGATGATGGCGTTGGTTTGCCACCTTAGTTGCTGTGCTTCAAGCAACAAGGCTTCACATCACATTAATACATTGCGTACCTTGCAGACCAAGTTTCCACTATAGGATCAACAAGAACAAGCTGAGACTAAGGGTTCGAACAAACGTCTCCAGGATTGTAACACACGTCGTTCAGTTACAAGTGCGCATGAAGCTGTTGCTGGTCAGTTCAGCTTCGGGATAACGTTGTATTCACGAAAGATCCCGCGAGCCTATGGATCCGACTGCACGAATTGAAGCTAGGGCGAGGGAGAGAGACAGACAGACGGCGGGTAGATGGTTCAGTGCGGGTAAGTGACTTGACTTAGATTTGGCAAGTTCAATGCCTTGACAAAATGTGTTGGTGGAGGTGTCGGAGGCTGATGAGGGAGACGAAACATGAGTGCGCATTTCTTTTGGAAAGTTAGATTTGTGTATGCAAGATATTGCCTTGCGTCAAGAGGAGACAATGATGATCCAGATGTTTTTGAGCAGATATCTGGCCGAAGGGCGGGGAGGCAAGGAAGAAAGGGCGAAACAAAACCAGTAGCTTGAGCTTATGGATTGATGTATCTATTCCATCCCTTCCTGACGGAAGCCAATGAAGATGGGCGAACGGCTTGACTAGAAGAGAAAGGGAGACGATGTGCAAGGGTAAGGGAGGGAGGGAGAAAAAGGCGCCATCTGGTTGCTTTTGGCCTTGAACATTGTCAACGAGTCTCCGGACCCTTGCCTGGCGATCCCGCCCCCCACTCGTCTATCTTAAAAGTAGTTTTTAGAGACGGGGGAACAACCATGAACTTGCATACAGCACCAGCCTGCAGTAGTGGCAGCGTTGGTCGTAGAGCTAGGCAACGCTGAAGGGAAACGCAATGGCTGTGGCATCTGCGGAGGCTAGCAATCTACCACCTGGCCGTCATGCCAGATCCTCAAGTGTCTCAAAGCCTCCTGCAAGGGTGACGGC
>PVPY01001089.1:0-155839 GCA_002982035.1 Fusarium algeriense | reverse complement strand
GGATTGGACACGTCATAACTCAACCTCATACAGACTATTCCTCCAGGATCTAATAAAATGATGTGTAGTTCGATATGGCAAGTGTATGTGCCCTTCCCCCCCTTCCCCCCCTTCCTCACTCTTCTACTCTCTAGACGGTAGTCTGCGATGTGCTGACCATCTAGCATGGCATAGCACGTTCCATTAAACCTCGTACTGAAAATCAACGACTGCGAGACCTTGAAAAGATCAAAAAGTACCGCGACCTCGAAAGTCGGATACGCATCCAAGTCGCCTCAGGTACATATAGGCCTATCCTATTTCAACTCACCACTGAGCTCCTTGGCCTCAACCCCGAGTACTACACGATATGGAACATTCGACGTCGCTGTCTCGTGTCTGGCTTGTTGACCGTAGTGACAGATCAAGACGTGGCAGAGACTCCAAGCAAAGTATCAGATCATAAGAACCAACAGTCTAATAGTGAGATCCTACAATCCGAACTCGCCTTCACGATACCACTTTTGAGGAGCTTTCCAAAGTGCTACTGAATTTGGGGCTATAGGCAGTGGATTCTATTGCAAGCTATTGTTCGACTCTCTGTTCCCAAAGCACGCGGTATGTGGGAGGCCGAGCTTGCACTTACATCCAAAATGCTGAGTATTGATCAACGCAACTTCCATGCCTGGAGTTATAGGAGGATTGTTGTTGCCAAGCTGGAAAGTCCCGAGCTGTTAGGGGAGAGTATGACTGAGGTTGAATTTGCATACACGACAAAAATGATTCAGAACAATTTGTCCAACTTTTCCGCATGGCATCTCCGAAGCCAAGTCATCCCGAAAATACTTGAAGAGCGGAGCGCCAACAATGAAAGTCGAGCGACTTTTCTCAGTGAAGAATTGAGCTTCGTGCGAGGGGCCTTGGATCTTGACCCCGAAGATCAGAGCTTGTGGAACTATCACCATTTTTTAGTGTCCCAGCTTGTTGACCAGAGTAGTCGACACACCTTTGTTCCAGGTTTAACCGTTACTGAGCAAGCTGCGTACATGAGGCATGAAATCAAAGAAATTAAAAGCCTGCTGGAAGACTATACCAACGTCAAGTATATCTATCAGTCGCTTTTAGAGTACACACTAGCCCTGCAAAAACTACACCAACCTTCAGAGCATAGCACTGATGATGCCGATGACCTACGGACCTGGCTTGCTAAATTGCAGGTTCTCGACCCCAAGCGCAAAGGTAGATGGGATGATATCGAAACTAAGTGTCGTACTTTAAGGATGTAATTGGGAATTCTGATAACAATTCTTGGAAATTCAATGTCACATATAAATAGATTTTACCCAGCAGAAGCGGTTCTGCAGTTTAACGACAGAGTTGTGATGAAATCTGCAATGTTGGAGACGACTGATAGCTCACACAGCTGCCATGTCTTAGCAGTCTTCTACATTCAGTTCCAGGGGATTGATTGAGGATTTCCGTGATCCAACAAATCCAATGAGCACCCACTTGCTGGATATGAAGCATCATGCCTACCCTATGCCTAACCCACACTTGACTCAACAGCACCTTAGCCAATGATGAATCAAATCCACTGTTAATCACTTACGAAAGCGAAGACTAGTTGAAAAAAATTGAGTGATAAGTAAAGTACCATCGCTTTCGACAAGTCTTGTAAACAACCTACATACGCGGACTGCATGGTTCAACAACTGATTGGAAACAACATAGCCTTTCATCTATCACACACCATGAGTCTAATGGAAATTGCTGTCGGAGATTACCTTATTTGGGTTCCCGAGATTTGATCAACAGTAGCGCGGGAGATAACCGCGAATAAAGGCGTAGTGCATTAGTCTCGTGCTACAAGATATCGAAAGATAGGATAACCGATATCAGCTTGCAAGCTTGCAAGGGATCGTATATCCTCGTTCCGATTTGCAGAGAAACGATATATTGGCGCTAATGGCCATGGATTCGCCTCACGAAACCGCGTGACCAAATGCTTGTGTGGTATCACTGATGCACATAGGGATTCTCGGAATCTCTCTAGAATCAAGAGGCAGATATAGTGGCACTTGGGAAGCGCAATTCATTGAGACACCTGAAGACTTGTTGTTGGAAAGTGATAGGTTATCTCGTAAATGAGAGATAGAGTTGTGACAACTGGTTACAACTTTGGGTTGGGGATGGCTGATAACTCACATCGCATCACCCCTTATTCACAAAGTTTGCATACTTCCCCACCAATGTCTTGGCTATCTTCTGTATTTGATTCAAAGGGGTAATTCAAGATTTCTATGATCCAACAAATCGAATCAGCCCCATTTGCGAGTTGGGTCATGCGTCTTTTCAGAGTTTCTTGGCATCTCAAGCACCAACACTCACCGAGTTTACCGAGCTAGAGACAACAACTCTATTGTGTAAGAAAGGTCAGCTCGGAAGACATACGCGAAGAGTATACTCCGTTGTTCTACAAAAGTCGGATGTTTGAAGAAGAAAATACGGGATATATCTCGACTATTCAAGCACGTCCAGGTCTGCATCGCCGAATTACGGCCGTTTATAGGGCCCGTTCACGGGTCAGATGGTGTTTCACAAGCGAAATCCCCATATTCTCATCTCCTCGTTCCACTCCGCGTTCAGGCACACAAGAATGGCGGAGTCCCCAGATATCTCTCACTCTGGAGTATTCTGGAGTTTTGGTGTGCGTCCGTTGGGACCGTGGGGGATTAATGCGATCCATTCGCCCGGGGAAGTCAAGAAAATAGGGGCTCTGAGATATTTTAACTTATACACAAGAGAAAACGGGCCGTTTACTTCGGTGCAAGATGGACGTCCGTTCTCCAGTGACAGGCATGAAGCTCCGAGTAAACGGCCGGCTCTCCACGGCTCCGGGTGGGTCTTGTAGGAGCTTCCGAAATGACGCGGGTCCGGAGAAGATTTTGGAGGTGAGTAAGTCTAATGCCTATTTTACGGGTGGTAATTGTATGACTGTAGGCGAGGTCACATTGGAAGAAGAAAATATACACGAGCTGAAAGAGTTTTTTACGTAGTGGGTTTGAAGATCAACCATCGATTGATATGCCGGTACTTAGTCTCTAGCCAAGAAATCGTTTCGATGACCCACTAGACTTGGCGATGAATGCAACTTCAGGCCAAGGATATGAGATACAGACCCGACAGAGAGAGATATGATGAATAAGATACCCAGTCTTTGGTTGAAGTTGGAGAATCTCCGCAAGTAAAAAACCCCAGAATTCGCTACATAATCAAGGTTTTCTTCTCCAACGTCTGTAACTGTTGTTGTGATGTGTAACGCGTAGTGATCGTCGCATGTGGTCAAGTCGCACCGAGAACGATGCCGTAAGCCCAGAGATTGGCCAATGCTAGTGCTTCAAATTGGGGCGCACCCTGGGCGGTTTAAGCTTACCTTGCGGTGCCTTGGACGTTACGTCATCGCTAAACTCTGCGACTAAACACCAAGAAAATAAGGGAATATCCACTGTAAACCACCTAGAGTTTTCGCCAAGTTTTTGTGAGTACGTACCCCGGAAACCCCATGCCAAGGGGTTATTCGCATCCACATTCTTCCAGAAATCCAATCATTATCGATCCACTTGAACTGACTCGTTCCCCATGGACACGCCCCAGCCCAGGACCTAACAGCGTCCCCAGGTGTTGAGTGCTCGCCTTGCAGCGGTTCAGATTCTGAGGCCAGAGAGTCAAAAAAGATACTGGAGAAACCCCAGATGAAAGGATTAATCAACGCCACTGACATCGGCCCTTTATCTCCAATCCTCGTTAGAGACTAATAACCACATGGACCCCTCCACACTCTGTTGTCTCCTGGTGCAGCAATGCCAATGACACAGCCAATGCCAACTCTAGTGAGTCTAGGTAGGCTAGGCTGGAGAGTGCTGTAAGTCTGAGGTGATCTGCACCTGGCACAACCGTCGACGGCTGTCTCTGAAAGAAAGAACGGCCTTGACTTCCCCATGACGACTGCCAAGTTTAGTAAATGATGCACCCCCATCTTCTCCATCATCATCATCATCATCATCCATCGTGGACGGAAAGACATGCCCTGTCGGGACCCCCGACTACACCTGCCTTCCCCTAAACATTACCCTTCTGGTATCTAGTCTTATGGGGTAGCCCATTTCCGTTTTCCTTCTTCCTCCATTCATCATATACCCCAGGTAATGAGTATTGAAGAATAAAAGACCCCATCTTCCCGCCGTTTTCATTACTTTTTGGAAGTAGATCTTCATTCTAGTTTTACTGTATTTCCTTTTTCATCACATCTGCGAGACAGTCGTACAGCATTGTAACCATGCTGGGTCAGAGGTATGTCTCTTCTCCCTCCTGTCTCTTCTCTGCTAGCATATACTAATCATCGTCCAGGTCTATCAAGGTGAATGGCGCCGACTGCGGCATCGAAGCCATCCTTTTGGGCGTTATCACGTCCATTGGTGGATTCCTTTTCGGTTACGATACTGGGCAGATTAGTTCTATGCTCTTATTTCGAGACTTTATCGATCGCTTCGCTACCGGATATGACACTATGAAAGACGAAAAGGTGTTTGTGCCTATGATTCAGGCTACCATGGTCAGTCTCATGAGTATCGGTAGTTTGATCGGTGCTCTGTCTGGTGCATAGTATGTTGTCTCTCCAACCATCACCGTCGATGACACCAAGCTTACAAGTTCACAGCACTTCTGACTGGTGGGGACGTCGAAAGAGTATGACGTTCGGAGTCGCCCTGTTCATTATTGGTAATGTCATTCAGATCACGGCGATGAATTCGTGGATTCATATGATGATGGGCCGATTTGTCGCCGGTCTTGGTGTTGGTAACCTTTCTGTTGGTGTTCCCATGTTCCAGTCCGAATGTGCCCCTCGAGAAATCCGTGGTGCTGTTGTCGCCTCCTACCAACTCATGATCACAATCGGTATCTTGGTTTCCAACATTGTGTGTCTCGGTCTCAAGAAGATCGACCACACTGATGCATCTTGGAGAATCGTCATTGGTCTCGGTATTGCCTTTTCTCTCCCCCTTGGCCTCGGAATTCTCTGTGTCCCCGAGTCCCCTCGATGGCTTGCTAGCAGGGGCGATTGGGAGGGTGCTCAGATCGCACTTGGACGTCTTAGAGGTTTGAAAGATAGACTTGAACATCCTCTCGTCCAGCATGATTTGCAGGAAATGCGCAGCATCCTCGAGAAAGAGCGACAAGTAGGTCAGGGCGGATGGCTCGAGTGCTTCAACCCCAGAAGCAACGTCCCCAAGCTCCTCTGGCGCACATTCCTCGGTTTCTTCATCCACTTCCTTCAGCAGTGGACCGGTGTCAACTACTTCTTCTACTATGGTGCCACCATCTTCCAGTCGGCTGGTATTGATGACCCCATTCAGACACAACTGATTCTGGGTGCTGTCAATGTTGCCACTACCTTCGCGGGTCTCTGGTTCGTTGAGAGATTTGGACGTCGTAAGCCTCTTTTCATTGGTGCCCTTTGGCAAGCTGCCTGGCTGGCCGTTTTTGCCTCAATTGGTACGGCTATCGATCCCAAGACCAGCAAGCCCGTCGGTATTGTCCTTATTGTCTGCGCATGCATGTTTATTGCATCGTTCGCCAGTACTTGGGGTCCTTTTGCGTGGGTCGTCATAGGAGAGACCTTCCCTCTCCGTACCCGTGCCAAGCAAGCTTCTATCGCTACTGCCGGTAACTGGCTTGGTAACTGTAAGTTGATGTCCTTTGTTTGTGTGATATAAATTCTAACAATGGTTCAGGGATGATTGCTTTCCTCTCCCCTATTGCCGACGCCGGCATCAGATATGCTTTCGGTTTCGTCCTTGTTGGAACCAATATCGCTGCTGCTCTTCTCGTCTACTTCTTCCTCTTCGAATCTCGACAACTCAGTCTGGAGAACGTCGATCTCATGTACGGTCAGGAAGGTCTTAAGCCGTGGAACAGCGATAAGTGGGTTCCACCTGGATACATCACCCGTGCTCAAAGAGATGAGGCTGTCTTCCGCGGAAACGATAAGGGCAGAAATAGCGAGTCTCACTCTGGAGAGGACTCTCGCGTCGAAAAGATCGATGTCTAGAGAATGCTGCATGAGAAACATTTGTGTAAGCACTGGATGCATACGCGGCGTTTATTATGGTTTTGCCACTGTATAGTTATCATACGGAGTTGGCCAGTCTGAATTGCAAGCGTTAGGTCAATCATCATTATTCTTTGTTATCTGGATTGTGTTGCGAAATTGTGATGGGTATAATGAATAAAAATGCAATACTCTTAAACACAAATCTTCCCGTAACCTTTTCTAAGTACAATTATAATACGCGCTTCGTGCGCTGCTTTGACGTTGACAGATATCAGTCCGAAATCCTTTATCCCACCGCCTTAAAGTGCTCTTCTATGAGTGATCATATTGTATAGCGAATTTATTCGCTCGAACATCTGTCGTATCCCTCCATGTAGCAGTCCTCTGCCACTCGCGCATGATTTCGGAACTATCCAGAATAGGCCCTGACCAAGTAATTTCGGCCACAGCAGCAACAATTTCGAACCGAAAGAAACATTCACCGTCTCGAATACTCCGTATCTCGAATTCTCTGAGGCGAGGCATTCTTCGTGCTGCTCTTGCTGCGGCGCAGAGCATATTCTCGATTTTCAACCTAGTATCATTCGATATATAGTTATCGTCTGCATCATTATCGTCTGCATCATCATCGTCTGTATTACCATCGTCTGTATCATCATCGTCTGTGTCATCATCGTCTGTATCGCCATCGTTTGTATCATATCCAAACGCTTCTGTGGTCAGTACAAGTGTCTCGAGATCGTGCCACCTTGGGATTTCGTAAAGAGAGTTTTGAGATTCATCATGGCTGAATATGTCCAAGAAATCTTCTGCGTCGGTAATACCTGACAGATGTAAATGCTCCAAATGTCTGGAGTGATCTCGAATGTCCTTCGCAAGACGACTGTTCCGGTCGACATCGCTTGATGTCCAACTGGTGAAAACATGACATCTTTCTCCGCTTAGGGATAGTGTCCTGAGAGTAACTGGCAAGTTCTCAGCGAAAGTAGCGCGTGCCTTGCGACACCATTTCGTTTCCTCATCGGCATACATACACGCCCATCGCTCGATGGATATATCTTTAATGCCTTTGAGACTACCGAATATTTGACCCAGAGCTTTGGGACAAATCTGGCGGAATTGGGTCCGTCGGATGAGGAATTTTGAAATGACGGAGACGGAGGGCAATGTGATGGGGTCTCTTTTGAAGTAGAGTTCTTCATTCCAGCTCTTTTTGGAAGTAAACTCAATAGGCTCCCAGCCCATGAGATTACGCCTCAACGCCGTCCAATAGCGAAGCATTCTTCCGGCACTTGAAGATATACCAGGGCCAATGAATTTTTTGTGATTTTTGATGTAATCCTTGAGGGGATCTGGGAAAGAGTAAGGCTCCCTAGATCCTGATTTCTTGTGATGTCTGTATTGTAGAAAGTCTTTATCAAAAGTATTCTCGGGTATAAGATTGGTCCAGTCACTGGGAGCAAAAACGCTCAATTCAAGCGTGATCTTGTTCCTCTCATCCCAGTCTAAAAGCGCATCCCATAGATGCTGAATACCCAAGGTAAAAGTCCTGTCTGCTTTCCATAGAACCCTGGGATCTTCTTCGACCTTGGTAGTATCATACGAGTATCCTACAAATATGACTCGAAACCAGAGGTGTTTGACGAACGCTTGTCGTCGGGGGGTTACTATGCGCTTGAAATCGTTGATGGCGAGTTGGTTGATGGCGAGACTCTTGAAGTTTTTGCGCTCGAAGTAATCTTGCCAGTCTCTATTGACGGAGGCGTATACGGCGGTTGACCATTCGTCTTTGTACAGGTTGTCGAAAACCATTGTTCGTAGCTCCGCGGAGAGGGCGTGAAATCGGAACATTGTGGGTGTTAAGGGGGTATGATAGTCCTGATAATGGGGATTGTGAGATGATTTGGTGTTGTTGTTGAACTCACAGAATGAGTCGGTGTATGTTTAGGTGTGTAATTATAAACAAGCTTGAAAGAAAGGAAGATGATGCTTTACTGTGTGTAGTACGTAGTGATATTTAGACCTGGAAGGGCATAATGATGGGGTCGTGTCGTCTTTAAATGTTGTTATGGAAATATGAAAAAGATGGCGATTTTGGTAGTAAGAAAGGCTGTCAAAGGTTTGGTTGAACAGCAGCGAGTGAACAGAGGGGTAATTCGTTGCGTGGTCAACAGCTGCAAAGAACAGTCGAACACAATGATGAAAATGGAGGAAATAGGACTTGTTCAACAACACTTCAAAGAATAAGACATGAAAGAAAGGAACATCAAAGGATATCAAATATCAGAATTCTTGTATAGTAGTGTATTTTTGAGAAGGGGATTGGAAAGTGTTTGTTTTCTCCTATATCGGATTACTAACTGGTGTGTTGGGCCAGCAAAGCACAGAAGTTGTGCAGCATGGCTGCTGATCCTCAACGAAGAACCCCCAGGAGCATCTATCAAACTTCAAAATCACAATAGACAATAACATCCGTCAAGTTAGCCCAGATCTACAGAGTATTCACTAGGGCCTATTGTCAGGGGTTGTAGAAGTCTGACAATTAAGACATTGACACTCGCTTCTCGAGAGCGGCCTATAGCATACACGCCCATGAAGAATACGAGAACACCTACTCTATTCAATAGTTCATTATTTATGCATGTATATGCGTGCTGAAGCCTGTTCTTCCCAGTGGGCGCTAGGCAGCAGACTTCACTTCGCACTATATCAAGCCTGACAATGCCGCTATTTTGGCTGAGCCCTCCAAATCTTTCACCCACATTTTCCTCTCACATCCTCTTCTGCAACAAACACTCACAAGCTTTACGAAAAAACACGAACGAAAGCGTAGAATTTCGAGTCGGTACTTTGATACTCACGAGGTAAGTGTTGACATAATTATCCAGACACTTATACACCCCGGGTAATTAGCCTGGTGAGACTACTTCCAAAGTCCTAGAGCTGTGAATCTCCGAACGCTTGCTTACTCTTCTGTCTTAACACTACAGGCCGTTTTCTTTCACTGTTTACTGATATAAATCAGTATAAATCAATCTTTCCTCTTTTCGATCACCTCCAAACTTTCCTCTTTCA
Organism: Fusarium algeriense; assembly: GCA_002982035.1. NCBI lineage: Eukaryota > Fungi > Ascomycota > Sordariomycetes > Hypocreales > Nectriaceae > Fusarium > Fusarium algeriense. Next base: position 146,673 of record PVPY01001089.1, on the reverse strand, counting down.
CGTCACACTTCGACCTCCTCCTTTCTTTACTTTTTGACCTCCATAACAATACTCACCTTAACCATGAAGAATTGTCCACACTCTTCACTTTACAAGGAATGTAGCCCGGCATCCAAAGCCGCAGGTTTCACAAGATCAACACCTGATCGGCGGCTCCTCGCTCTCTCCGCGACTGGCAGAAGAGCCAGAGGAAATCTCCTCGCAGACCAGGAGGCCACCAACGACCCGTGGACGTTCCCGGGCCCGTTGGTCCTCCCGGATGATGACCTAGCGCTGGAACCTGACCAAGAAGGACAGACGGTCAAAGGCTGGCATGATATGATATATACTGCTGACCGCAACGGGGTTACTTTTCGACGCAAGAAGATCTATGTTATTTTGCCTCCGACGATCACCCAAGATATGGAGAACGAAATGAAGGACTGGCATCTACCAGTCTTGCCCGCAAGCTCTTCCACAAGCCTGGAGAGGTGGACTTCTGCGTCAGCTAAAATCGAGGACCTGCTTGCCTACCTCGGAGCCTTTTACCATCCGATGGAAATAGTTCAGTCTGGCGCCAAGTTCACCTGGCGCAACTCTCCTACAACAACTACTATCGGACTCGAAACCCCCGACGGTGCAAAGGTTTACCCTGTCCGGTGTAGACCACCACCCGATGGACTCGCCAGGATGCAAATGCATCTTGGTGATGTGACCGATGCACTCCTTCACAAACCGCCGATAGATGCATACTGCACTGTCATGATAACTGATCACGATCTGTACGAAGACGACGAGGACGAGTTCACCGTTGGGAGGTCATGGGGCCTGGATCGCATCTCTGTTGTTTCTGCATTCAGATACAACCCAGCCCTTGACGCATCGTTCGAAATCGACAGGGCCCATATGTGGCCTAATTCGCACTGCAAGCTCTTCGTGGATGAACAATGTGGCGTGAGCGATACACGAAGACAAAGGCGATCAAAGGGCAGCAACAATGAGAAACCAGCAGGTGTGCCACCTGCGGATTCAGCGCTAGCTCTGGCGGTCAAATCTTCGAAGAGCGTCCCCGGGCCTTCTACTCGGGATGAACTGGGGAGTTACTGGTTCTCCCGCCTCGCGATTACTGTCTCTCATGAGATAGGACATTGCTTTGGCCTAGATCACTGCACTTACTACGCTTGCGTGATGCAAGGCGTCAGCAGTATACGGCAAGACGGACAAGTTCCTCCCTACCTCTGCCCGATATGTGCAGCGAAGATAGGGTTTGAGCTGGGCGCTCTTGTTCCTGGCTTTGGAACTCGCATGGCCAAGCAACAAGTCTGGCTAAGTGAGCAGTATGCTGCAATGAGGGAGTTCTGTCACAAGTGGAACAACGTTCCGCAATTTGCTGGCCTCGAAGCCTGGTTGGGGAAGAGACTGGAGGATATGAACGGGGAGGGAGATGAAGCTGGGCCATCTCAGTAAGTGGCAATGCCATTGACTGACCAAAGACCATTTGGGGAGAGGATCCATATAGTTGGGCTCATTCCAACAGAGCCCTCAACCCACACGGCTGCTACGCCAATGGTGGCCAGAGGGAACCGGATGTACAGCACGGCGGGTTATCATGCTCATGACAGCCGTGACAGCCGCCACTTTCATGCGACGACAATCACTCCTCAACTCACGCAGACCCCCTCGACTATTTCTCCCTATAGGACTGCTCTATACTACCACACTCCAAATTTCCTTGTTGAGTGCAAGCGGGCCAAGTCATCTGCAGTAGAGTGGAAAGATTCCAGAGCCCGAAATGGAACATTGAATGAGCTTACTTATCGATTGACTACAACATCTTACGCAAAGGCATTTAACCGATACAACCAAGCTTTCAATAGGCGGTGATATATCACAACATCACCACCTTGTTATCGAGCAAGCCTTTAACAGGCGGGTGATATTATTTGACCTTCTTACCAAGCAAGCCTTCAACAGGCGGTGATATGGGTATTGGCCAACAATACCCGAGCGAAACTTATTCCCGGAAATAACAAAGAAAACTCGATTGATCAACACAATTTTATCGACAAAAGTCCTTCATCAAAAGTTCTTTTCTCAACTTCCTCATCGGGAATATTTCTAGGAACCGTTATCTTCATCGGCTCCGGCTTCGGCTTCGGCGCCGATGTCGTGCTACCGACTCCATTATGTGTTATTCCCCGCCTTATTACAAACCAAACCTGATACCCTTCTCAATTCCTCCTCAACCTCTCATCTTCACCAAATAACCTCAAAAATGGTGTTGAAATCCCTCGCCGTGCTAGCGACAGTAGCGGGAGCTTCCAGCTTCTCGCTTGGTCCTTTCGGGACCCAGAAACCGATTGGTCAAGACGCCGAGTTCAAATGCGATTTGCCGCCTGTTCTTACACCTGGAAACGATGGTCTTCCATCTGCAAATGAATTATTTGATTCGAAGGATGCTTTTAATAAGCAGGTGAAGCGTCATCAAGCGATTGTGCGCGTTCCGTCGATTTGTTACGATGATCTTGGTGATGTTGACAAGGATGAGCGTTGGGCGCCGTTTTATGATTTACATGATGTTTTGGAGAAGACATATCCAGCCATGTAAGCCACCGGACTCAATTCAAGATTATTACTGACAATTTTTAGACACAAGTATGCGAAACTTGAGAAGATTAATAAATTCGGTCTTATTTACACGTTTGCTGGGAGCGATTCTTCTCTTAAGCCTTATCTTCTTGCAGCTCATCAAGACGTTGTTCCTGTACCTGATCCATCAACATGGACGCATCCACCTTTCGACGCCTACTTTGATGGAGAGTGGCTTTGGGGTCGTGGAGCATCAGACGATAAGAACAGTCTTACAGCTCTCATGTCAGCGATCGAAACTCTGCTCACCGAGACTAAATGGCAACCCAAGCGTACTTTGATCTTGGCGTTTGGATTCGATGAGGAGTGCTCTGGTCCTCGTGGCGCCGCCAAGATCGGCGAATTTTTAACTGAGAGATATGGCGATAACGGCATTACTTTTATCCTGGATGAAGGTGGTTCAGGAATTCAGCTCATTGACGATACGCTTTACGTTCTTCCCTCTGTGCAGGAGAAAGGCGCTATTGATATCTGGGCTGAGCTTCGCGTCAAGGGCGGTCACAGTTCTATTCCTCATCCTCACACCGGCATTGGTATCATGGCTGAGATTATCTCTGCTCTTGAAGCAAAGCCTTACTCACCTGCTATTCTCAAAGGAAGTCCCGTGTACAACCACCTTGTTTGTTTGGCACGCCACTCACCAGAGTCTCATACCAAGCTTCACAATCTTCTTAAGAAGGATGACCTTGAGAGGTTGAAGGATGAGCTTCTTCGTCTTGATCCTATGGCCAAGTTTTCTATTCAGACCACGCAGGCTGTTGATATTATCCGAGGTGGCCAGAAGATTAACGCTATGCCTGAGGTTGTCAACTTGGGTGTTAACTACCGTGTTGCGCCTCAAGATAGCCTTGATAAGGTTCAAGAGCAGTTTGTCAAGAACATTAACTCTGTTGTTCAGAAGTACAATCTCACTCTGAGCGCCTATGAAGACGACGCAAAGTTGAAGAGCATCAAAGCTGGATTCGACTATGACGGCCATCTTAAACTCACAGCGATTCGCAACTCGGTCACTACCCCCGTATCACCAACAAGCGGTCCAATCTGGGATATTTTCTCTGGAACAATCCAGCATAGTTTTGCTTTCGATGGTGGAAAGGTTGTGCCTGTTGGAGAAATCATGACTGGCAACACTGACACGAGACATTATCTGAGTAAGTTCATTGTCACAATGTGAGAGGAGACATGCTAATGCGTTGTAGACTTGTCACCAAACATTTACCGCTGGACACCGAGCAGACAGCGTGGTTCAGAGAATATCCACACGGTTGATGAGAGGATTAGGATTGAGTCGCATATGGACATCGTCAAGTTTTACTACGACTTGATCCGCAACTTTGACGCAGCCGAGTTCTAAGCAACTTCACCACACCATAGAAGCATAACAATGTTACATACCTATCTAAACTCAATGGCATGATCTTTTGTCTCGCTCATCAATGACCCGAAATCTACCGAGAACGTACGCTTTCTTCACCGTCTTAACTTAGCTTGCATGCCCTTAGCCTCAACCGGGACCTACACCCGAGTTTAACCCCCACGCTTCTCCACACGACGAGCGCATCGGGCACTTTGTTAGCATCTCCACATTCTCCTCTTCTTCGCCGATGTTTGCCTGTGTTGGTTTAAGGGTATTCCTGCATCAATCTTATGACCTGTTTCTGTGGTTTGTGTTGTTCCCCTCATGATGAAATTGCTTGTGATTCTTGGCAGAAGGATTGAAGTGAGGAATTCCTGTTCAGCTCTGGTGCATGTATAAATCAGCAATTATGGTCATCACTGGTACCAATACCTGTTCTGTACTTGATATGGCTTGTACATCTGCAGGTAAAGTGCAGTACTTCGGGCTCCCTTCGAGGCCTTCAACAACAACCATTACAAACTCAGCTTCTCTTACTTGTTCCCTCACTAAGCCAACTCCACAGTCCAGATCCAACTGCGGGGTTCCCCACGATCCAATACAATCCCCATCCAAGCTCCTCTCTCACTAGACACTCAGCATATACGTAGTGAACATACGACAGTCGTGTAAGCATCATCACCCCAAAGCGGCAATGTCCAGCGTGCTCCTCACCCGATGCAGATCCCCATTGGCTACACAATATTGACCACGAGACACATCCTTCATCTCACCGGCTTCTGTTGCACCGCGTGGCAGCATTAAATATGGCCACTTTGCGGGGAATGGTAGTTTCCATGGGGTAATCAAGCATGAGAGCATAATGTATCCAGCATTAAATTTTCTTAAGGTATGTACATGAATTATGCTACAAAACAGCCCGATATCATATGATGGCTGTGAACTTGTATGCCCAACGCCACAACACCATCTCTGTGCTTTGCCTTCAAATTAACAGGTATCGTCATCATCAACGTCGTCACCGCCCAATGCAACCTGCTTTTGTCCCCCAACCACCAAAAACATGCTTTTTATAGCGTAATTTCAAGATCCATTACTTCTTGGAACCCTTGTGCAATAATATCAAGATCCTTTTGAGAGGGCGCCACACAAGGTCGTCGAGGTTCGCCTCCGTACCCGGAAAAGTGTCCAAGTGCTGCCTTTACACCGACAAACCCAGTCTTGATCGCTGTCCAGTCAGCTTTGGCAACTTTATGTTGTAGCTGACGGGCTTCTTTCCAGTTTCCTTCTTCTGCGAGCTCTGTGATACGCACGCATGCTTTGGGACAGAGGTTTGCCAGCCCGGAGATGGTGCCGTTGGCTCCGACGGCGTGTCCTTGGAGGATGAAGTCTGCGCTGCCGCCACCGACCCAGAAACCCTCTGGACAATCAGCTGCGATGCGAGCGAGTTTTCCAGTGTTGCCGCATGTAAGCTTGACGCCTACGACGTTGGGATGCTTAGCAATGCTGAGGATAGTGTCGGATGAGAGGTCTCGACCAGCTGCGGCACCGGGGAAGTTATACACCAGAAGAGGAATTGGACTCTTGTCTGCAACAGCGTAGTAATGCTGAATGACTAAATCGTCGGGGAGAAGACCGCCGTAGTAGCTGGGAGGTAGGACGAGAGCATGAGTAGCACCAGCCTTGCCAGCGTCTTCACACAGTTCAGTTGTTTCCCTTGTGCTTTGAGCGCCACAACCAGCGATGAGAGGAACACGAGTACCACTTCCCTCGTGGAAGATGGTATCTCTAGCAACGCGGATAATAGTGGTTCGTTCTGAAGGAGAGAGATGGGCACATTCGCCGTTGGAGCCGTGAACAACAATACCAGCTACTCCTGACTCGAGAAGCTTGATAATGTGTTTCTCGGTAGCTGAAGCATCGACTTCGTCTTCGGGAGTGAAGAATGCAAGGGTAGGAACGTATACGCCATCGCCGAGGCGCAGCTGAGAAGCCTTGGGAGAGCCCATAGTGGGAGATTCAAGCAATGTCGAAGGCATGTGGTATGATATAGAGTGTAAAGATATAAGTGCAAGCAAACACACGCAGCAGTCTTTTATACAAGTAAAGAACAGGAAAAGCAGTGAGAAGAATGATGAGGAGCCATCATCAAAGTGGCCGGCGTCAGCTGCTCTTTTATATCCAACCAAGGACTAGGTATAAGAGTGGCGTCCTCGTCATGAGGTAGCCCAGCTCAGGCTCTTGAGTTTGAAATACATGGTAAAAGCGTGGGGGTTAGGCCCGGATCCTTGGGTAAAGGGTGAAAAGGCGGGGGAGAGACACGACACGATACCGCTGACTCCGGCCGAGACTCCGGGCCGAACCGGTGACCTCTCACGAGTCAATACATGTACGATACATGAAGTGATCGTGGGGGTTTTGGTCGGTGCAATTGCGATTTCAATGGATGGATATACAGGAGATGACTTATACGGATAGTTACACAACGCCACCTTTATAAATCGAGGCCATTATGTCGAGCATAAAGGCTGCCACCCATTACAAAAAGAACAAACAGCGATCAGCCTCACAGAAGCAGGTACCGTCCGTTCACGGTCGCCTGACTGTTCCAACCCCCACGTCCAGCTTGACCAATAATACTCGTCAATTGGCAGTGTAACCTGAATGCTGAAGAGAGAAGTGCGAGTTGTTGAGCGTGGGGGAACAAAGCTGAGAGAAGAGACAACGCTAGCCATTCTTTGGTATTGACTATTACCGAAGGAGTCGTAGTAGGGAGAGATCTTGTCAATTGGGCATTTTCATTGACGGAAGATTAGTGAGGGGGAGGCCATGTGATCGTCGTGATCTGATGTTGTCTAGACTGTCTCTTGGGAAGAGAGCGCAACGGGCCACTGCAGACCATTTTCCTCACGTGCATTTTACGTGGGGGGGTTATTTTGTGTTCCTCTCTTTGTTTATGCTGTGTTCTATGAATCCGAAGTTCAATTGACGGATGTTGTTATTTGAGATCTATTTATATCTTGTTTATTTCCGGATGTGGTTGTAGTTCTTGGGAGGTGGAGTTGTTGCATTACTGACTGCCGATGTTAGTTCAAGGCTACCATGAACACTATAAAAACACCCAGTAAACTACGCAGAAATACGGGCTATTCTTATACCTAGGCCAGAAAACATCAGCAGACTGTGGTTGGAAACTCAGATATGCTTTCGGTAGTTGGAGAAGGAATACGCCACAAGCGGAATTTGATAATTCCGACTGCAGGGGAAATTCACATTGCTTTTGTTACTGGCCAATCCACTTCATTGCGTTGAGGCTCCAAGTGTCGACATACAAACTATAGCTCATCATAAACATCAACACAATCACAAGAAAATATTAACAAGAACCACCGAGTCTCTCTCAAAATGCTTTCACCGGAATATATGAGTATCTACCAGCGATACAAAGCCGACACAGACTCTGTAGCAACATGGCTAGCCAACACTGCCAACGCACACGGCTACGACGCTGATGTCGCAGCCGGTGCAGCCGCTCTAGACACTCTAAAGAAAAAGAAGAAGAAGAGGGGAAACGGAAAGGGAAAAGGTCCCAGTAGGGCTAAGAGCAGGAAACCAAAGGAGCAGCAGCAAGATCCTACCACGAAGAAATATGTCATCAGAGTTAGAGACTTTGAGGCTATGGCGAAACATGTTGCTGAGACGAATTCTGTTGAGGTCCCGCATCAGACTGCTATTGCTTTGGACAGAGGTATCTGGGGTGTGTTAAGCACTACCTGATTATCTTGATTTCAGTGAGATTGACATTGTTCATAGTTCGAAGATCTTTCACACAAAAGCTTGAGAGAGCGGGGTGAAAAGGGACCTTCGCTCTGACGCTTCACATTCTCATTTCGTCCAAGTCCTTGAGAAAGTCCGCAACTATCTCAAGCCCTTCATGGAAGTTGGTCTGTTCAAACCAGAGGACCTGGACAAGAAGAAAGACGACAAGTCAAATCATCCCGCCAAGGGCATGTTTGGTGTTCTCAACGTCTACACTCCGTCAGAAGAATTTCTTAACGCTCCTGATATCACCCCTACTCCTACACCCTCAAGATCAATACACAGTTGAGGAGGAGGTTACTTGGGAAGATACATTCTTTGCTTTCACCGCTCTTCTTCGCGACTATGATTTGCTCAGCCAAAAGATTCACTCGCTCTGGGAGAAGTACGCTAAAGGCGAACTTGATCTTGCGGCTGTTTCGCTAGCTACCAACACAGCGTTTGAGTTTGCTCACAGCATGGAGATGGACGTCAAGAAATTGATGGACAAGTTTGGAGGAACAGCTATTTTCGCGCATCAATACTTCGATGCAGTTTGCGGGCGAATGGGAATCGATAAGGACAAGAAGAATCAAGGTGAGGCTTTCAACCTTGCGGGCTACGACATGGCAAAAGCCCTGACTCTCAACACAAAGAATGTCTTCAAGAGCTATATAGATCACTCCCGTGAGATGGTCATTCCTGGAAACTACAACGGCAGTCTAGGTTGGTACAACGAAAGGCTCGGCGCCAATGGCAGAACCAACCGTGAGAGGTGGGATCAGGACAAAACAGCGCTGCTAGAAATATTCTCGGGTCTTCACTACCTCTCCACAAACGCTGGTATGGGCGCCATTGAGGATGAGCTTATTCGCGGCATGGGCGATGCACTCAAAGACAAGAGTCAACACCCTCATCTCTGGATGTCTTGGGCTCTTCAGATGTATCTTGACATTTTGCAGGGTCTTGGACCGTCCGTTGGCCATGGGTATGAGCTTATGAAGCAGGAGAGTTTAAAGATCCAAAAGGCTCTTATTGACCTTCCTGAAACGGCTGGACGAAAGGAAGTTCTTGAGGCGGCGACAAGATGGAATAGGGATCCTATTTGGATGACGAACCAGGAGATGATGGAGCAGGGCCTCATGGCGCATAGTAATGACAACGAGGAGTACAAGTTCCTTCGTCGGAACCCTCTTCACTGTGGTCTGTTGATTCATCATATGCGGTCGGTGCTGCATCAGAGTGGTGTCCAAACTGCTGCGCCTAGCGGTGGTCTTATGACTACTACGCAGCTCTACCAAGCTCTTAAGCAAGAAGGTCGTGTTCCTGAGGGTCTTGCATGGGAAGACTTGGAGGAGTTTTGGGGATATCAAGGAAACCCCTGTTTCTTCGTTGGAGATCCACCCAAGGATCGTGAGGGCTACTACAGAAACTACGGCCTCTGCCTAGGCCTCTCAGTCACGAACTGGGCTCCGAACAGGAGAAATGCTCAGCCTACTGCGCACAAGGGCAACGCAAGAAACATGAAGTTTGATGGATGGGTTTCGCTTTCGCTGAACAAGCGCATTCGTGTGGATTTTCCACGCGAGCCTTGGACAATCGCTACTGTTGGGGAACTCTTGACGGAGGGCCGTAAGCAAGAGACTTTGGATGGAAAGGGCCATGTCCAAGAGGACCGGAAGCAAAAGGCCAAGGAGGCCAATGTAAGTCCTGACAACCAAACTCCGCAAGGTTTTACTAACAGATTCTAGCTTGACGCAGTGCCGAAAACTCCAAGTGGTCTTATCGAACAACTCGCCCAAGTCGTCAACAGCGAAGTCCCCCGAATCAGCTTCAACTACTTCACCATGCACAACGTCGCCTGGTCCCTCCTCACCGATCTCAAGCGCGCACTCACCGCAGAAGTCGGTCCCGAATTCCTCAACTACGTACCCTCAGAAGATCAACTCCCCTACGTAGTAGGCTACGTCTTCTCCACGGCCTCAGGCCACGGAAGCACCGATGTTCGAGAGCGCCAAGAGGGCAATGACAGGTTCATTGACATTGCAACTGAAGTTATGGCGCAGTTTTTGAAGGAGGTCAAGGGGAGGGTTATCAGGGAGGCGAGGGAGACGGTAGTTAGTGAGGAGGAGGTTGAGGGTATTGATGTTGATGGATCGGATTTGTGGGGAACAAAGAAGTTTAAGTTGGATCATATTAAGAAGTACGGAAGTTTGGATGCGGGGAGGGGGAGGGCGAGTAAGTCTGATATTACGGAGCTTATGAAGCTTTTGAACATGATGGGGTGAAATATAGAGCTCAGGAAACGATGAGACAGGCTTTTTTAGTAGTAGACTTGTCAGGTTTCTGGAAGATTTAAGAAATGTGGTTCTTTCAGGAACAGAGCAATGGTGTACTAGTAAGTTGGTGTTGGAACAGACTACCCTTCAACATACGTGTATAACTGAACTGCGCATAAATTCCTCAATGTGCTTGACAAGAAGACAAGAAAACTCCTATAATACAATACAAATACACGATCCTATGATGAAGCCACCCAAGCCGGCTTAAACACGTCCTCCAAGCCGAGTCTTCCACACAAGATATCCAGCATATCCCACAACACCTGTCAACGCCAACCTCCCCACAGCCGCCAGCAGATTCTGATTAGCTCTCTCCATAGTCTTCTTCTTCATAACCTTACTGTTCTTTCTAAACGTCTCACCATCATTAAGATGTGGAAACGGCGCCGCCACCGTCTTCCCTGTCTCAGGATCCTCAACCTGAGGTACGGGAACACCAAGATACTCACACAAAGGTCCCCAGCCTTCCGTAATGGTATACTCGATATACCGATCCGCTGGAATTCTGTCGTGGAATTCTTGATATTGCGCTTTGTACCATGCGATAGCTTTATCCTTATCTTTCCCATGATCATACTTCTGCACCAAAGATCTCATCGTTTTGCTATACTTTGCCATATACTGAAGATTCGTATCAAGCAAGAAACAATAAATCATGCTAAGTTTAGCCAAGAACCCTTTTGGCGTGGTTATCAAGTAGATACTATTAAGCACACTCTCATACCACTTCTCAGGGTCTCGATTCATAATAATGACTTTAGCTCCAGGGTACACCTCCGCTAATTCAGGGCCAAAGAACGCAGCGGGAACATCACACACAGCTTGACAATCGCCTAGCAAGTGGTCCCAGTCTGCACGTGTAAAAGTCCCCTTATCGGCGTACTTTGCTTCCATCGCACGGATCCATTCAGGAACACGGGAGGGATTATTAAAGAGAGTTTGCATGTGGTAACAGTCGTGGAAACCAAGCTGCCACAATGCATTACGAATACCTGTTGATCCCCGTTTCAGCTCACAATCTCTTACGCGTGTAAATTGTTGGGAGAGGGGTTATCAAAAGCCCCCGAGATAGAAGAAACGTACTCAACGTTCCTGTGCGATGGACGCCACAGACGATGACGCGCATTGGCACGATGCGATCAGGGATGGTGTACGTAGACGTGGACATTTTGTTTTTTTTTGTTTGTCGAGATGACAATGTTTCAATGGTGATGCAGGGAGATTATTGATGCCCAGATCTTCAAGGGTAAAAGAGTAATTGATAGCCTAACCTATTTCGCTTCGCGTCAGTCGTCGCGCTTGGGCGTTTGTTTCGGTGAGTTCACCTTTCAAGGTGATGCATGCATTGGGTAGTCAAGGTGTAGACCCAATTAAAAGAGTCTAGACTATTTGTTGTTAGAGTCACTCAGTTTGGGATGCTTATCATGCGCTAACCAAAGTCGTGATACGTTGAACGACTAATCATGCCAGTAAAAAAAAAGTCTACCAAGAATAGAAGCAGATTATTTGATAGTGGTGATGAAATTATTAGAAACTGAACGCTCAGATTTGATATCGTGTCTAGAGCTTTCTAGTCCAAGCTTGGCTTTTCTCTATCGGCGCTATGATCCGCTGATGGTGGATGCTCCGGACAAGCCGGTATCGGGTGGATCTTGAGATATGACCCATTAAGAGGAGAACAGTAGAGTACAGTATCACTGATGCCCCCTGCTCATAGGTTGGAGCCCAAAGAGCCTCTAAACTCTAACATGTGATTACAAGGAATGCTAAGTTATGCTGATATGGATTACTGACTCACCCTCTACTGTCCCGTACATTACGCGTCAGAATACGAGCTCTCATTCGATTATGAGGAAAAGAGACAACAAGTGACCGCCTTTGTCAGTATCTGCATCTGCACGTCAGTTCGCATGTCCATTGCACCAATCAAGGAAACCAAGAATGTCGATCAACTGCCAGCCCTGCATGTTCAACTGCTAGACCCTTCTGTGGTGTTCTTCAGCAAACAAACATGGTGTGAACTAAAAATTGAACATCTCGGGAATATTGTCAATAGTCAGAGAGCCTCAATTCCAAAATTCAAGGCCCGTCTCTCCTAGCGCCCAACCTACAACTAAAACCGGCCCCCTAACCGATCGCTGCAGGGCTGTACATTAGCTGCAACCTGCACAAGCCAAGCTTGTCCCCTGAAGCACAGGGCACTTCAAGGTCTCAGCGGGCCGCACGTGGCGGTGGAAGAAGCCCGTTGGAAGCTCTCCCCGTGCTGGCTGGCTTCTAATACCGGCAGCCCGGGTGGCAGTGGCAGTGAGTCCAAGATTTTTAACCCTTGTGGTTTATCTCACACCCTTCCTGAAGGAGTAATCCGAGCGTCTGCTTCTTTTTTTTCTCATGATAAACTAGGAAGTGGTGGTCATTTAGCCGGACCAATTGAAGGGCTGGGAACAAACATGATGAGACAGGTCCAAGACGACAGGTCTGAAGCGAGGATTGGCCTGCGTGAGGTGAGCAAGGGAAGAAGAATTGAAAGGTCCTTGGTTTGAAGGGAATTCCAGTGTGTTAAGTATTGCAGCATGTATGACGAAGAATGTTCTGGTATTCAATAGGCCTGAGATAAGGGGCAAGTTTCATGACTCGACGCAAAAACACCAAAAATGATATCGCCAGTGCCAATACCAACTCAACAACATACCACGAATGCTATGACGGATGCTTTATAGGCTGAGAATTCAAGGAAGAGGACCACACCATCATCATCATATCTATCAACTTATATAGCATCATCTCACCAACAGAGTCGAACTAAACTTGGCATGTCCCGTCTCGGGCTTGCTCTCGGCGACCCACAGTCCTTATCACGCAAGTTTGCCGCCCCCGTCTGTAGCCACAACACTACACTCCAGTAGCAAAGAAAAAGCTATACAGGCCCAGTTTTGTTTTTCTTGTTCTCGCCCCGGAGCGAGAGTATACAAACAGACTCTATGTAAATCATGCCCCCCTTGATCGACACCATGATCAATCCTCCAAACTCAGTTTTGCCCTCGAGGGGCCAATCCCTTTAAAACCAACTTATTTCCCCAATTTCCAGACCCAATATTTTTACTATCCTACATACGTTATCAAGAGATAGATAATGTTATCCGAACAGAACGATAGTGGGAGTGGGAGTGGGAGCGGCGGGAGGCCTAGCCAGGTTCACACTCCTCTCCGCAAGGAAAAGAAGCGAGTGGGCTTCCACTCCAGCAAAGAATCCTCCGGAGAAAGCAGCGACTCAACAACACGCCAACAACGACAGCAGCGTCAAGATGAAGGTGTTTTCTCACCAGCTGGCTCACCTAAACTAGCTCCTGGAGAATTACCACCTAATGCACCGGATGCTTACGAACTAAGTCTTGCTCTTACAAAGATCTTGTCCGCCGAACAGGAGAAGAAACGCCAGGTACAGAATCTTTCACCAGATACACGAGATGTAGGCCCGAAGAGACCCAGGCCTGCGTTGAGGAGAAATACGAGTTATGATGATCCTGGTGAGAGGGAGAAGGCGGACCAGGCAGAGTCGAGAACGACGGAGAGACAGTATAGATCTATGGCTGATGCTCGACAAAGAGCTGATCGTTTAGCTGTATCTGTGGGGAGTTACTCAGCGCCTGGATCAAGACGAGCGTCACTTGATCTCGAGGAAGTCCCTTCGTTCAAGCCTTTGATTGAGGACTATGATAATCCAAAGGTGTCACCGCCAGCTGGGTCGAATACCATTGAAGATGCAGGATATTTCGGACTACGGCAACGGATAGCGAACTCGGATCGCTTTCAACACCATGCCGCGGCTGAGAATCTAGTTCGATCTCATACCCGTAAGGGGAAGCGAGATTTGTTTACGCAACATCCTAATGGGGGACCTATGTCTGGTACCGCTACACCCGTTCTCCAGCAAGCTTACGCCCACGACTATGTTCCCCGACCGGACCACTACCGTGGTGGTATTCTCTCTTCACTACTCAAGTTGTATCAAGATGATAAGACTCCGGGTAGTGGGATGAATACACCTAAGGATCCAGGTACACCACTTATGTCGCCTCGCAACTCACCACCTGTATCTCGACCTGGTTCATCTAATGGAACGCCTCCTATTCGATCGCCGCCTCGGTCACGACCGACGAGTGGTTTGTTCAATTATCACAAGAACAGACACTCGACTTCTTCACTTGCTCTGACGGAGTTGATGAAGTCATCTTCTATGTTTGCTGCTCCAGCATCAGCGAATATTTCTGATAAATGGGCCGAGAAGATAAAGCAACAACCTCCACCTCCTAAGAAGCGCGACAAAGCTCGAATTACTATTCATATTGCGGGTATCATCCAACGACATCGATATCTTCTTAAGCTATGTCGGGCGCTGATGATGTATGGTGCTCCTACACATCGGTTGGAAGAGTACATGACCATGTCATCACGAGTCCTCGAAATCGAAGCACAGTTTCTTTACCTTCCTGGTTGCATGATCATCAGCTTTGATGATAGTACTACACATACCACTGAGGTAAAGCTTGTTCGTGTACCACAAGGTATCGACCTCGGCCGTCTTCGAGACATACACAACATTTACAAAGAAGTCGTCCACGACAAGATTGGCGTTGAAGAAGCTACAAAACGACTCGACGACGTCAACGCTCGAAAGGATAAATATAACGTCTGGGTACGAGTATTTCTATACGGTGTCGCATCAGCTTGTGTTGCACCATTCGCTTTCCAGGGCCGATTCATCGATTTGCCTATTGCCTTTTTCCTCGGATGCATCGTCGGTATTCTTCAACTTGTCTTGGCACCCAGTAATGAACTCTACGCCCACGTCTTCGAAGTTTCCGCCGCCCTTATCACATCCTTCATCGCTCGAGCATTCGGTTCTATAAACAACGGCGAGCTATTCTGTTTCAGTGCGTTAGCCCAGAGCAGTATCGCCTTGATTCTCCCAGGCTACATGGTTCTCTGTAGTTCTCTCGAACTTCAAAGTCATAACCTTGTAGCTGGTAGTGTGCGCATGGTGCACGCTCTTATCTACACACTCTTCCTTGGATATGGTATCACGATCGGTGCTTCGCTGTACGGTATGATTGATAGCAATGCCTCAAGTCGGTCAACATGCGAAAATCCCCTTGGAAGGGAATGGTACTTCCTCTTCGTTCCTGGATTTACCATGTGTCTCTGTCTCATCAACCAAGCCAAGTGGAAGCAAACTCCCGTTATGGTCGGAATGGCCTTGGCCGGTTGGTCAGTCAACAGTTACTGCTCTGAGTACTTTGGAGGAAACGGGCAAATCTCCAATATGCTGGGTGCATTGACAGTTGGCATTCTCGCAAACTTGTACTCTCGAATGGGGCGACATGTCGAGAATGGATACCTAGACTTTGTCGATTGGTGGAAACTCAGAGTTCGACCACGATATACCAAGAAGCGAATCGACTCAGACTCATGGTCTCTCCCTACCCTCACAGACCCCGAGTCTCGACCCGGAACACCGGAGAAGCAACAAGAACCCGAGAAGAAGCCCCGCAAGGTCGGATACAGTCTTGCAGCTGCGGCTATGCTTCCCGCTATCTTCGTGCAGGTTCCATCTGGTCTTGCAGCAGGAGGTTCTCTCTTGGCTAGTATTACTATGGCTGATGAGATTACCAAGAACGGAACAAAGGTTGCATCTGATATGAATACAATGGGCAATCTTGAAGGAACAGCATTTAATGTTTTGTTCAAGGTTATTCAAGTTGCTATTGGTATCAGTGTTGGTCTGTTCATGAGTGCACTGATTGTCTACCCGTTGGGTAAGAGACGAAGTGGTCTGTTCAGTTTCTAAGTGAACATTCGACCCAACACACATTCATTTTTTATACTGCGTTTCATTATGGTTAAATTATTAGACGCGTGACAGTTTTCAGGAATGGCTTATTATAGCGGATACAAAAGCGACAAGGGCAATTGCTTGGAGTTCATGTTTTTTCTTTGTAAATGAATACTTGGGATTTGGGATTGAAGCGACTGGCGCGAAGCAAGCGAATGGGTTTCCTTAATACATATACGTACAGAACTATAGATACGGGACGGTAATGACCGGGATGAACAGGATATACAGGCTATACATTGCTAGTACAATAATATTTTTTTTTCCTACTGAAAAGAATTGTCTATTTATATAAAACATGTCGTGTTGCACGAACTTCGAATCACATGGAAGTTGAAGCTTGATCTCGATCCTCAACTGATGATGCAATGACGTCAGATTTCCAAGCCAGCCTCTCTCATTCCACCAACTTCATTCATGCACTCATTCACTGCCTTCTACCAACGGCTTCTCGAACATAACAAATATTCTAGCCTTAAATTAGATAACTCACTCCGCCATTTCGCCGCTCATTAATCAACAGCCTAAGAACATCGCAGGCATGAAAATCCGTTCCTCCCGCATCTCAGTCTCAATAGCAAAAGCCATAAGCCAACGCCACGGCAAATCAAAAAAAGGCATCATAAAAACCATAATCGCCTTCTTCCGCCTCTTTCATCTCCTCCTGACTCGCTACCGCTCCGTCGACTTTCTCGCCTTGCGCAAAGAAGTATGGCACCTCGATGAAGATGAATATCACGCTTCTTTCAAAACAGGTGGCAAAGATGATGCAGAGCTCATTCCCATCGGCGATCTAGGGTATAGCGGTTCTACGTTCTTTACGACTGCTAATGAGAAGTATCTCATTAAATCGCTGCCAAGACGCTTTGAGCATGATTTCTTTGTGAAGGAATTGCTGGATCCGTATGTGGGACACATGAAGTTTCAACCGCATAGTTTACTTGTGAGGATCACGGATTTGGTTGTTGCATCGCAGGCGAGTATTGGTGGCATGATCGGTGCTGCGCCTACGCATCACATCGTGATGGAGAATTTACTCTATGGAAAACCAAAGGGTGATGAGGGAAAGAAATGGGAGACATATGATCTCAAACCAAACGACTATTTCTTCCCAGAACGAGACATCGCAGACGGAGCCCTTGCACCAGATAGCGTTATAGAGCGTCTCGTCGACGAATTCCCCGATAAAATCCGCGTCACGCACGAAGCAAAGCAAGAGCTCATATCACTGCTCTTTGCAGACTCAGCACTCCTCGCAACACACAACGCAGTCGATTACTCCCTCTTTTTAGTGCGGTACCCCCAAGGTAGTCAAGTTCCGGTTGTGGAATCAGATGCCGGAAATTGGCGAAGAGGTGTTGATGATGTTGATGGAAAATGGACGTATCGGTGTGTTGTGCTGGATTTCTTCTGGGCGAAGCATACGTTGCATGCGAGAGCGTTGACGAAGATTGTCAAGATTTTCAACAAGGTTGCGCATAAGGGACCGATGAGCATTACGGCGGATCCGGCGGAGTATAGGGAGAGGTTTATGAAGATGGTGGATGAGATGGTTGTTGCGGGGTGATCAATTTCTTCTTGGGGGTGGTTTATACTTGTTTTTGGTCTGTGAGAAGCATGGAGTAGGAAGGGCACAGTTTCATTTCTCAGTTTGATGATACCAACTTATTGCTTGTGGTCTTCTAGTAGGCGGGAACAACCCTTTGTCACGAGTAATGTTTAATATCTCTCCATTCATTTCTTCTCTTCACAAAGGTCCCTCACCATTTTCGCGGTGAGTTTTTTACATGAACAATTGGGTGAAGTCCTTGAATCTACTTAGTTGACACTATGCCGAAACCAGTCTTCAAGTGATAGCCACATTGTCTTCTAGTTGCTCACTGCAACTATGAATATTTTAATGAGAACAGATTGCTAGTTCATTTTTTTAATTTATTTTTTTATTAGTGATAGAACGTAAGAAGATGATAATGATTCCATACAGGCTGGGAAAAGACCATCCCAACAACACCACTACCAAAACTCAATCTTGAAACTTAGCTCACCCGAAATTACAACCGACTCGACGGATACTGGGATTAAACAGCATGAGATTGAGAGGCATTGTTACTGCCATGACTGTGATCATCAATTTCTGAATGCGAATAACCTTTGGATGGTAAGCCTATGCTTATCAATTGAGTGAGCGTATCGTTAATTGGTTTAGCATCTAAACTCCAAGCTTCATCGCGTATCGGCAGTGAAATGCTCATTCTGCAAAGTTACCTGCAATACAGCTACAGGTCTGTCGTATCATCTTGAGCGAGGCGTATGTCCTCGCGTTCCCATGGACCGGAATAAACTCTACTGCTACATAAGACATCGCGACTTTGGCAGCTCATCACGAACAAACAACTTGAATGGCATGGTGAAAAGACATACACCATCAACCCCAAAGCAGCATGGAATCCCTGGTCCAAAGCCTTCGAGTGTTATCTATGCCACAAGCTCTTTTTAACGGAAGCTTGATAGACCTTGAAACGAGTTTCAATGACCAGTTTCGAGTAATCCTCCTTTCAGGGACCTAATCTTTGCACACCTTACTTGACACCTAGGGTATAAGGTATCTAAGGTTGGTAGGCACCTGCAACAGCCTCTGGAAGTTTGAAATGGAAGGGTCTCTCCAGACCAGATTAAGACTGTCTCACGCCTGCCCGCCGACCTTATTCTCAAAGTCACATCATCACGTGCTTGATCTCCGTAATTTGGCACCTCTTGTTTTCCCTCTCAACTTCCATCTCAACCTCGCCTTTTCTCCTCTACACAATCTCATCTTCCAAAGTCACATCCGCTATCTTCAAAAGCACTCAAATCTTTCTGAAAGCTGTAAGTGCAAAATGTACTCGTGCGGAACTTGCTAGAGGCAGTTCCCTGCAGGAGAGTACTCCCGAGACCAACACTGCTACACAACAGGGCATTACACACCTGAATGGGAATGTGATGTCTGCGGTGCTGGTTTCAGCAGGCATAAACAGTGCCTCAAACATATGATCAACAGCTGCTTCTACTGTATGGAATGCGACCAACAGTTCTCCAGCTGGCATGCTAGCAGTCAGGTATGTTCTTATAGGCACTTGGAAAGCCGTCACTGACTTCGGTAGCACTTGAACTCCAGGCGGCATGTTGGACCGAGCTATTCGGCCGTTTCGAGCTTCCAGACAGGAGTCTCTTGTCCCTTCTGCCAAGCATACTACAACGCTGCCAGCGGTGTTGCCCACCATCTTGAGGGCGGATGCTGCCCAAACGCACCCCTTGACCGTGGCACTCTATACCAAGAGGTCAGAAAGCGTGATCCCAACGGCTTTGTCTGCAACAAGCTCCTCGAGTGGCACGGCACAGTATCTTACGAAGCAACATCTCTTGCCTATAACTCCCGCTATGGTCAATACGAGTGTTATTTCTGCGGCGACTTGTTTCGACAGCTATCCAACCTGAATCAGCACCTGGCGTCACCACGACATCAGCAAGATCTTTATCGCTGCCCAAACAAAAAATGCCTGAAGGAGTTTACCACTTTAGCTGGAATGGTCAACCATTTGGAGAGTGAATCATGCCGCTTCCTACGTTTTGGGGCTGTTCAGAATGGCATTCGAGGCTTCTTCTCTTCGGATCGCATGATTGCATTTTGAAGGAGAACTGGAGAGTCAACTGGTGTTCGTGGGAAGGGAATGGATACTGCCAAACTCTACTATGGGAAAGCGTTTGCATTGATCGCGAAAGGTAATGAGTTACAGTACAACATCCACGAAGATGGAAGGACAACAATATGAACTTGAGTTGAACCTGGCGGTCCAGTCATCCGCATGTTAGGAGAGGATATCACTCTAATCGAGCATTGACAGAGTCATGTGCCATTAGAATCAAAGTGTCTATAGAACTCAGGCTATCACATAATCATTTCGTCATCTCGTTTACTCATTATCGGAGTGGACAAGGACGTCCATCTTCCGTTTGTACGCAACTTAGCTTTACGGAAAACTTACTTCTTTTTCATACTCCACAGCATTTCTTTTGTCGTTTTGCTAGTGCCCTGACTCGTTGAAGTAAATCACCCTGCCACTCAGATACGTCAAAAGTAATATGAGCAGTCACAAAACTCTATCAACTTACTCGAAAAATTGAGGCTGACATATTATATACTAAATAGGTATGATGCTGTGGCGACAGTGCCATAGAAACTAGCGGCTGACAGTGATCGACAACCACCTGACTCGTACCAGATCAGTTAGATGTACGCGGAATCGCAATACCTTGCGCCGAAGTGCCCAAATGCTATTACAACTGTGGGTTCACATATAACGGAAGCATTCAAGCGCGAATTTATAGGCTGGACGGGTGCCTCGAGGCTTATCCGCGTGGTTAGTCTGTACGCTACCCAGAAGGGGACTTTGGTTTGAGGCTTGAAGCTGAATCGGAGCATTTGATGCGAAAAGAAGGTTGCATCGATTGGCTTGGCCTTGTAGCCGGTGGCTAATAGTCAGTCGAAGAGAAATTTTATTATTTCCGTGGTAGTCGTTCTTAACCACAAGCAGTTACTCTCTCATCACAGAACAATGCTCAGATACTCAGATAATAACATACGATATTCGAACAAAGAGACCTTTGCGCACGAGACTTGTTCCCAATTCAATACCCCAGTGACAAATCAAGTGACTGTTAATGCAAGGTCCCGACTCCATCGGAAAATTCTTCTCATAAACTTCAGCCTCATACGTTCTCCCTTCGGGAACTCGAACGATATTGTATGGAGCCACTAACTCGTAATTTGACGCCGTCCCGCCCATTGGGTAAACCCTAGTACCCGGAGCCCCATAGTCGGGAAACTTGTTAAACCCGTGTCCGGGGATGATTTTGTTGAAGAACCAACAAGTTAAGTCCGGATGACAGTAAAGGTGGAGGACGTTTGGGGAGACCCTTGGTCATGGCAGTAAGATTGTATGTTTAATAAGGGATATTCTATTCTATGCTTCTATCTTAAGCATATTTGTTCACCATCTTGAGAATAGCCTCGTTAATCTCCTTGGGGTTAGTAGCGCTCAGGTAATGACCACCACCCTCAACAAACTCAAGCGTAGCCTCAGGGCTCGAAGTAAAGAGCTTGATATGCTCAGTAGGAACAGTCGTGCCAAACACAGGATCGGCAGTGCCCTAATAACACGGCATTAGTCTCCGCTTAATCCAGTGGAGGCTCTTAGAGACTTAGACTATCTTTTACTCACCTGAAGCCAGTAAACGGGGCACTTGACGTCTCTCAAGCGGAGAAGCAGACCATCTCTCTCAAAGAGGTTGACAACGGCGATCCGTAGCTTCTTTCGGCCCTCGTCGCCGCGGTAAACCTGCTTGAGCGTTTCGTCCCAGAAGGCGAGCGTTTCAGGAGACGGGTTGCTTCCGAAGCCTACCGACGAAACAAGACCGCGCCAAACATCATCGACGGCAAAGTCAGGCGTGGGCGTGGTGCTGTGCCAGCTCTCGTAGAAGGGACCAAGCTGAGTCTTGGGATCCCAGCAGCCTTTCTCGCGAGACTCGACGGACTCGTAGTCCATGGACGTGCCAAGCGGAAGAACGCCGAGGATCTGTTCCGGTGGAACGGTGTGTAAGTCAGGGATTTTAACGCAATCGGGTATGTAAAGTAGCCACACTGCCGAGGTGACCTATCGTGTCTTGAGAAAAACGTACCTTTTCAGGGGCTAGAAGAGCCATGCGAACGACGATCCAGCCGCCAGCGCTTGTTCCCAGGGCGAAGGCCTTGTCGACGCCAAGAGCTTCCATGACCTGGAGGTTCATGATGGCTGAGTCCCAGTAGGTGAAGTGCTCCGACTTTGAGCTTGTGGCGCCATGGCCGAGAGGTTCAATGGCGAGAAGGTTGACTTTGTCAGTGAGTTCTTTAGCAGAGAATTGGGCTTCGAAGAGGGATGATGTGGTGCACATAGAGTTGACGAGCACAAGAGTAGGTTTGCTAGAGTCAATTCCAGAGCCCGAGACACGATAGCCGGCATCGATGCCTCCAAGGTGGGGAACCTTGATAGTAGATTTGGCAGCCATTTTGGATATGTAAACAAGACGTCAGTTACGGCACAGTATTGGTGTGAAAGAAGAAAGGTTTGTAGGCAGATTCTTGGTATGGTCCTAAAAGAAGAGCTAGAGAACTGGCTATGTACTTCTCATGCCACCCACCGTGTGTTGTACCTAGCGACGATCAAGGGGCTCAGACATGCGCAGAATTGAGCCGGTGGCCAGACTTGATCCGCAAGGGGATACTTCTCCGGGCCTTAGACGGCGCCGTTCCGCACCGGAACCGGTGGGAGGTCCGCATAAATGAAGGACTAAGAAGAATGAGTTTACTGTGATCAGACAAGGACGTTTAGAAACGGGCCGGACCGTAAGGTTATTCTTTTCATTCGTACTCTACTCAACTGAACTGCATTGTTATGTATGTATGTATGTTGAAGATATTATACTTTGATATATGCGGAATATTGTTTCGTTTCCCACGT
Organism: Fusarium algeriense; assembly: GCA_002982035.1. Classification (NCBI taxonomy): domain Eukaryota; kingdom Fungi; phylum Ascomycota; class Sordariomycetes; order Hypocreales; family Nectriaceae; genus Fusarium; species Fusarium algeriense. Next base: position 124,125 of record PVPY01001089.1, on the reverse strand, counting down.
GTTGGTGTACCTCCGCATTCCCCACACTCTGAAACTCATTGGTGAAAAATACGTTCGCTTGACGTTAGAGTGCTTACGCATGTATGTAACCGTCAGGGATTAAAACACCGACGCCACGGCGCAGGAACAACTAAAAGAAGAAAAAGAAAAGAAAAAACCAATGAATATGATGCATCAAGTTCCTGAATCAGTCCCCTGTTGGTAAAATACTACCCTATTAGCAAATTTCTATCAATATGTCGTGTACATACTTGCCACTGCGTGATCGGCCAGTCGGCTCACTTACATAAAACCTTAGTTTTATGTCCGAGCTGGAGCAGCTATTGATGTTTTTGCATGAAGGTATCCTCATGAAAGACAGTATTGGCTCAGTTTGAGGATGGTATAATGGACTCAATTAATAGATGTCGCACTATAGGTCTTCATGTCTCGCCTTACTTCGGGATCAAGTCTACCGGACTCTGCCTATGGTAAGACAGGGTGCAAGACCTGTTCCCCGATTGTGCGGAAATGAATCCACAACCACGTTTAGTCTAGCCATCGAGTCCATACTAACCCAGTCCCTTGGCTACTGTATGTACTTTTCCAGTCAAGTCATGTTCTATTCTTCTTTTGGCTGGAATATGAGCTGTCAGACGAGATTTGACCATGGGTCCCACTCCCTGCTAGACATGATATTCTCCTGTGAATACATTATGTTTTAAATACTCCGATCCTTTATTCCATTGTGTTCTTTTCATTTTCTATGGTGTAGCAATATTTCCTTTATGTTTGTCAATAATGTCTTCCGAGTCTCAGCTCCCAGGCCTTCCTGGCTTCGACAAGCACAACATTCAACCATGGACCGTCGAAGTCGTTGTTTCTATGACAGTTTTGGCTTTGGTCTCTTGTGGTCTTCGCTTGTATAGTCGGCATCTCAAGGCCCAAAAGCTTTGGTGGGATGACTATGTTATTCTCTTCTCTATGGTAAGGAAGCCTAAGACTTACAGCTCAGGATGAAATCTAACAGTTCAGTCATGGAACTTGGTCGTTGTAGGCTTCATCTTCGCCATGCACGCCAACGGAATGGGTCTTCACGCTGATAAAGTCCCCATGACACAAATTGTTATGATGGCGAAGTGGCTCGTCGTGGCAGAAGTTCTATATGCTTGGAACCTCGGCTGGACGAAGCTGAGTCTTTTGCTCATGTATTACCGAATCTTCCGCGTTCCCTACTTCAAGAAAATGGCATGGCTTGTTGGATCTTTCGTCTTTGCTTGGGTCATCTGCATCACCTTCCTTTTCATCTTCATCTGCATCCCTGTTGCAAAACTGTGGTATCCCGATCTTCCCGGCCGATGCATCAACCAAGTCGGAACTTGGATCGCCAATGCCGCTTCGACCATTTTCACCGATATTGTCATCCTATGCCTACCACTACCTCCTATTTGGAAACTTCAGCTTGGAAAGTCTGAAAAGCTTGGTCTCACTGCTGCCTTCGCCATTGGATCTTTCGTCGTTTTTGCCTCGGCTTATCGAACCAGCGTTCTCTTCACCTACACCAGCAAAGACCCAAGCTACACCCTCGCTCCTACAGTCGGATGGACCGAGATCGAAATGTCAGCCGGAATTGTTTCAGCAAATCTCCCAACCATGTTGCCCGTTCTCCGGCTCATCGCCAAATTCACCGGCCTAAGCAGCTTCGCATCAACAGTCCGCAGTAACGTCCGACCATCCGGTGATAAGTCGACCAAAGGACTCAAGTCCCACGAGAACACAGGCACTGGAAGGAGCTCGAATGGATCTTCGTCAACCAACCAGTTCTATAGACTTCCTGACGACAATGACTCGACCGATCTGATCAAGGGGCCCAAATTCACAGAGACAACGGCTCCAGTCAACTCAAAGTTAAGACCTGACATTGACGGCTTTGAGCTTACTACTACGACGTACAACACCAAAGCTGATGGCGGAAACTCGAGCAGTGAGGAAATATTGCAGGGCATTAGGGTTCACAGGGAGTTTCAGCAAACGACTACACGAAAGCCATAACCGAACGAGTCCGGGTCAACGGAAGTCATTTTATAGTTATGTAAACTATTCTAAAAGCAGGCGGTAATATTAGAGGCGTTTGTATTTTTGTTTAGAATTAATACCCAATAAACTAGTCCTTCTTTCGAGATACTGTTAGTTCCTTCAACTGCGCACCCGGAAGTCAATCTCTCCCTAGTCAATATGCTGACCAGAGTAAGATCTCCTACTCTCTGTCTAGATAACGATATTTCATAATTAACTTTGAACTATTACCGAGGTTATCGTTCCTGTCGATCAAATCCAGCCATCAAACGTGCGGCTCCGCTGTCGACATTCCTTCGCCCGTTCACATTGCCGACCATTTCCGTGAAGGTTTCAGCCTCTTTATTCTCACTTTACCAAAGGCAGAAGTTACACATCACCTGAACTCATTGTCATGTTTCATGTGTGGATTCTCGACTGGAGACAGATTCTATATGGGGATTATTCGCTTGGCATATTCCCCAGATTCACGACCAACAGCTCGAAATTCGGAGAATTAGAAGCCTTGCCTGGCCTGAGCGTCAACGATGCTTCCTTCGATCGTGGATGCCATGGGGGAGGAGGATTTAGCGAACGATGTCTTGAATTATGGATGTAACCTATATCCACTCGGGAATAGGGACTCATGTCTGGGTTCCTTCAGGGAACAGGGTAGGAATCACCTTCATGGTGAATTAAGAACCTCTCTATGTATGATTCAACAACGGTAGATCTGTGTTTGCCAACAATTTGAACTCATACGTTGTCAGGCTATCGGCCTTATGGCGTATCTGCCTTTTTATCCACCACCCAAAGTGCCTAAAGAGCACGAGGAAGTTGTTTGACATTCTGCATAATACAATCATTTCTGATGAGCCCGATAAGTATAATATCTCTTGTGAGTTGTTTTCGCATAAGCGTCCCATAGCCTGTTCAAGCAATATCAATGCATGGTATATTTCGACTCGATTTCAGTCTTAGATTTGATATGATGGTAACCCAGAGGAATTTATAGAAACGGGGCGGAGCCGAGCATGTTTGCTGTGGTTTGTACGATCAACAGATGTCGTGTTAAACTCGAAATGGGGTTTGTATCGTAGTTGTGAGACAAATTCGATCGCAAAGTCATCAAACATGAAGAAACCTAACTGTTTTTTGCAACTTCATTGGGCGAAGAGCCGAGTTACTGCTATGACTGGATAGACGTTTCACAAAATTGGTCTATGTTTACCCAAACAATTAACACAGGCAAGTTCAGGCACTCAATGTTCAGTATAAAGACGAAACAATATCATTTCTTTTCGTCTATGCGATACCGGATGAGTTAGAGATTCTTCATGCAAGTGGTGTGCAGGGTAATCTTATCTTATCTACACGTGATCTTGGGCACCGTTGCACCGCTCTTTGGAGATCGAGGTTGATGCCCCTGGCGAGACCGTGTCGCTTTCAGTTGCGCATTTCAATGAAAGCCAGTTGAGCTGTCAGTTTTTCCTTTGCTCCCTGCTTCTTACCGCCTTTGAGAAACCCCAACCAAACCGAACCCCCCATTTGTCAACAATTCTACAACAATTAATCATCTCGTCTTCAGCGCATCCTCCACAGACACGTCACGAAACGAAGCCCGCCCCTCCCCCGCCGTTTTCTCTACGAACCGATCTCGCATACCCCCTTTTGCAACACTTAACAACAACTGCTCTTGGAAATATAATGCCCAAGTTGACATCTTGGGACCTAGTGCTCTTCTGAGCGGAGCGATACAACCGCAATCATGAGCCGGACGTTGACGAGCCGGCAGGCCGAGGAGCTGTTCGTACAGGGGAGCTTCTGGAGCTTTGATTTGCCCATCTGACATTACTACAGGCATAAATCCATCATCGCCTACCTCGCCGCAAATAACCTACAAGATAGCGCCAATGCCATGAGGACGGAGCTTGGTCTTGGAGAGGATGCTTTCGATACGGCCACCGCGAAGAAATACGAGACACTACTGGAGAAGAAATGGACAAGTGTCGTGCGGTTACAAAAAAAGGTGCGGCGATAAATGCGCATATCGGAGCCTTGCTAACCGAGCGATTCGTAGATCATGGATCTAGAAGCACAGAACCAGGCCCTTCAGACAGAACTTAATAGCGCTACACCGACATCTCTATCTAACCGAAGAGGAGATCCATCTTCTTGGCTCCCAGCCGGTCCTCCACGACACGTCCTTCAATCGCATCGAACGCCCATTAACTGCGTCGCTTTCCACCCGATTTTTTCGTCTATTGCATCTGGAGATGAAGATGCTACTATCAAGATTTGGGATTGGGAGTTTGGCGAGCTGGAAAGGACGGTGAAAGGTCACACTAAAGCGGTTCTCGATCTTGACTACGGTGGCCCGAAAGGTCATACGCTGCTTGCGTCTTGTAGTTCCGATTTAACTATTAAGCTATGGGATCCTTCGAACGAGTACCAAAATATTCGAACACTACCCGGTCACGACCATAGTGTGAGCGCAGTCCGATTTATACCCTCTGGGGCTCCTGGGGCGCCTTTATCCGGAAATTTGCTCGCAAGCGCTAGTCGAGATGTTACAGTGAGGATATGGGATGTTACGACAGGATACTGCGTCAAGACCATACGAGGACATGCCGACTGGATCCGTGACGTAGCTCCGTCGTTGGATGGGAAATACCTACTATCGACGGGTAACGACCGAACGGTGCGGCTCTGGGATATTTCTGTACCGAATCCCGAAGCCAAGCTTGTCATGATTGGCCACGAACATTTCGTTGAATGCTGTACTTTTGCGCCACCAGCAGCATACTCCCACTTGGCAACTCTAGCCGGAGTAAAGAAACCGCCTCCAGCAAGCAGCACAGCTGAGTTTATGGCGACCGGTGGCAGAGATAAGACGATCAAGTTATGGGATGGCCGAGGAACCTGTATTAAGACCCTGATAGGTCATGACAATTGGGTACGAGCTTTGGTATTCCATCCAAGCGGCAAATTCCTCCTCTCTGTATCCGACGACAAGACGATTCGATGTTGGGATTTGAGTCAAGAAGGGAAGTGCGTCAAGACTGTTATAGGAGCACATGAACATTTCATCACGAGCTTGAGATGGGCGCCACCCATCATCAAGGACAAGGGTATAGCTGAGGAGGCCAATGGCGATGTGGGCACTCCAAAGAAAGCGGCAGCGGCACCCCAAGATGTGCAGATTCGCTGTGTCATTGCTACAGGAAGTGTAGATATGTCTCTTCGAATCTTTTCGCGGTAGTTGGATACAGCATACCTGAGTATTGGACATAAATTAGAGGGACCTGCTCACGATGAACCGATGGTCAAGCGACGTGCTAATAGGTCCAAAATCGACGCAGGCTTCAGCCATGGCCCCTTGGGCTCAAGGAGCAGCGTGCCTCAACCTTGACAGAGATTCTCTTCTATCGAACGGCCGGAACATCCCATTCCAGTCAGTCTCGACTTTTAACGGTTCAGAAAGGCGTATTTCGCGGGAGCCACTCCCATATCATATCATATCATATCATAACAAAACAACAAACCAAGACAAACCTCCTTTCTACTGATGGTCCCACCGTCAAAATGCGTCTGGTGCATGGGGATTTCACGAATAATGTTTGATACCCAAGCGATATTAGGTACGAACAGTTGACCCGACGATTGCTGTTGAGAGGTTGAGTGAGTGAGTGAGGGTTTGGGGAGGGGAAGGGAGGTTGGGATGGAAAACTTTGGGGAAAAAAGAAGGCATAGACGTTAGGGGCATCATAGAACGGAAATTTTACGTATTTGTTTTAATTATTGAGCGGATTAAGAGACTATGAGATGATTGCGTGACGTGATGTCCAAGAGTGAGCGACTGAGAGCTGTAGATTCCATCGAGAGGAGCAAACATGTGATGATCTGATAGTCTCTCAGAATGATAAGACCTTGAAGTGAGTGAGTAAGGCTAAATTCGCCTTTCCCTCAGGCGACTTCTTGCATAAATCAACACTGACCCAATGGTTCAGTGCTGAATTAGTGCGCCCTGCAGCGGAATGTCCTAATTATTCTGCAGAAATGATGAAAGTGGTCGATTGCAGGTACGCATCAATGACGCCACGATCAAAGAGTCCCACTGTTGATTCACCTTCGGCCGCCAAACATGTCAATTAGAACGTCATCAATAATTTGTACCTCTCGAGCTCTTTAATAAAATACCTACCTAGCTTTCTGAGCTTTCTGTCATACCCAACTTTAACTTGTCAACCTCTGCGGAACAACAAAAGCTCTATTTTCAACGACACATCAACACCATGTCTGCACGCATCGTCCGATCTTCAATGGCCTTGAGGCCCTCTATGTCTATTCAGCGTGGTTTCCGCACGACGAGATTGCTTCGACATAATGAGAAGGAACCTATTGGACCTAAATCCCAAGATCGACCTATGAGCAAGAGTCAAAGGTGAGTTGTGCTGCTGAAAAGTTGAGGATATGGCTAATAGAGTAATAGCTCGCAGACAGTTATGCTGGGAGGAGTTGGTCTCGCGATTGGCGTAGGCTTCTTCTTTCTCATGTCGCGACCTGAGAAAGCAAAGGATCAGCCTGTCAAGGGTGTAGAGACAAAGAACATGAGCCTCAAATAGGAAGAGCGAGAATACGAGCTACGACAGAGTATGGGGGTTAGCTACCGAGGAATGCAGGGCATAATGATCGATGGCGTAAGCGATGATTATATTCAAAGGAATAAGAAAATAGGTTGTCAATAACAACCCCCAAGTTAAACCTATTACAGCTCTATAACTCTGCTGCATTATCTACTATTTCATCAATTAGGTAGGTCGTCACATTACGGCGTCTCCGCAGAACCTATCACCACAGAGCTTATATCCCTGTCAAGCTTCGCCGCAGGATCTAGCTACAGTCTCTAAAGAGGCAGCCAAGCCAGAGCTATGCCTGTGATGTGATATACACGTGTGCCGCAGCTGATAGACTGCGTAATCTGCACACGACGCTCTGCTCGTTCAATCAGCCTTACCTGGCGTTTTTCCTCATTCAGCCCTACTGGGAATAGGCAGTGATATTTCCACGATTATATAGTCTGTAGTAGCCTGCTAACCTCTCCGTCGATCTGACAATCCAATCCCCTCCCCCACTTCACCTCTGACTTTTTTCTCCACACAATGGACGGAGACGGCTTCTCGGTTATTTCACTGACCTCACTCGGTTCGAGTATTTCTCACCGCGTGTTATCAAGCGCTGAAGAGCTCAATGAATTAAACACTACGCTTGAAGTACCCGATGATCGATTGTCTTCGGTTGCGACGAGGTTGTATCAGCTTCATCAGCATGTGGGGGTTCTTGAAGCTGCGCTGAATGGCGCGAGCGCTATCTCGGGACGATTGCAGATTACGATAAGTCACGGTCTTGGATCGTGCGACGTTGTCGCGACGGTGTTGAATAAACAGGTTATGAGACTGCAGGCTGAGACGTTGCCGCTGTTAGATGAGGTGTTTTTGGTGGTTTATAGTGATGCTGTTGTAGCATTTACCCGGCAGTTTGCGTTTTTTGCCAAGGTGCTGTCGCTGTAAGTTGCCTTTTTTTTATTTTTTTAGGGGTGACATTTTATTGATGAGTGCTAGGACGAGTCGTGATGAACAAGACTCTACTCTTGATAGTAAGAGTGGAGGAGAGGTCTTTGATCATGTCAACAGAGCTTGTCAAAAAGCTTCGCAGACAAAGAATATTCTCTTTACTGCCGCATCACAGAATGAATCTTATGCATCGAGTAGTAAAGGACCTCTCCCAGGCGACATTGAACCTCCGCCTTACGAACCAGCACAAGCTTCGTCAGCTCAATCACCAAGCGGATCTTCGGGTTTCGCCAAAGGTCTATCATCGCTGACAAACTCGTTCAAGGCCATGACAGCTGGTCTCTGGCCAAAGCCCGATCCTTTATCCACGGCTCTTTGTCAGGCAGCTCTTCGTGGAGATGTCCAACAAATGAGCGGTTTACTAGCACAGGGAGCGAATATCAATGGTCGTAACGGAGAGGGTAACTCGCCTTTGAGCTGTGCTATCCTAGCTAATCAAGAAAATGCCGTGCGTTTTCTCCTCGGTGCTGGTGCGGACACCAACGGTAAAGATATGAAAATGCCGCCGGTTTTCTTGGCCGCGTCAGTTGGAAGCATTGGCGTGGCTAGAATGCTCATCAACCAAGGCACTTGGAACGTGAACGCTGCAAGCTGGAGTGGGCAATCGTACTTCGTGGATGTTTGCAATAGTGAGAATCTGGAGGGTATCCAACTTCTTCTCGAAAATGGTGCAAAGCCCGATACCACCAACACTTCGGGCAGACCAGTTCTGGCCCAGGCTGTAAAGAAGGGAAACATCGAGCTTGTTCGGATGCTGCTTCGACACGGTGCGAACCCCGATACTAGCGATCTCTCTGGTAATTCACTGCTATCTATTGCAGCAAGCCAGGATCGTATGGATATGATGAAGCTTCTCCTTGAGAGTGGAACGAATGCCAGCTCAAAGAACCTGAGTGGACTATCTGTGCTGGCTGACGCCATTGGAAAGAGAAAACTTGATATGGCGGAGCTTCTTCTCAATCACGGAGCCAACGCAAGCGCCAAAGATCTCGTCGGTCACCCCATTCTCGTCATCGCCCTACGCGATAGCAAACTTTCACAAAACGACAAAGTCAGAGCAGTCAGAATGCTTCTCGACCACGGCGCATCACCAAACGTGTCAGACGGAACATGGGGTGTCGCAGCGATCTGCTTCGCCATGGAGACAGGCAACACTGACCTCGTAAGAATGATGCTCGCAGCCGGCTCCAACACAAAGAAGAAGATGAGCAGCGGCGAGACTCTCCTTCTATACGCCATCGATAACGGGAAAAGGGATCAGGCTAAGCTTCTTCTTGAAGCTGGTGCTGATGCCAATGCGGCGGATAAGAAGGGTCGAACACCCTTGATGCAGGCTATTTCGAGGAGAGATACTGAGTTGATAAAGGTTCTTAAGGCTCATGGGGCGGATATGAACGTGGGGGGATGTATTTCACCGGCGGAACTGGCGCAGTCGATGGGTGATCTTGAGATTCTTCAGATTTTGGGCTTTGGATCTTCGTCGCAGAGAGGACCTGCTCGAGCACATTCACCACCGCCTGGATATGACGCAGCCATGGGCAAAGTATGAAAACAACCAGTAAATAAGCGGCTGATACCCGAATAATAATTAATATTTCTATTTTCCCAAAACGCCGTCTATTTGTCTTGTTGCTTATTGCTGGCTGAGAATCTCCTTCAGCCACCAGACATGTATCCTCTCATCCTTTGTCAGTTCTGGATGAAAGCTTGTTCCTAGCACATTACCCTGTCTGACAGCCACTATATCTCCTGAACCATCCTTCGTATTGGCCTGTGATACACCAGACTTCATCTTATCTACACGGCCTGGTAATTTAGCCAGGACTTCAACTGGTGGTCGTCCATCGTCAGATGAGCCAATGACTTCTTCCACCACAGGCGCGCGGATGAAAACACCAGGGAAGGGCTTATCATCGTTTAGAAAGGGGAGATTCATTCCTGACTCGAAACTCTCCATTTGACGACCAAAGTGATTGCGGTGAACGCGAACTGCGAGACCGCCGATGAGTTCTTGGCCGCCTTTTTTGGTAGCGTTTGCCTCGTCAGAGAGGAGGATAAGACCTGCGCAAGTTCCCCAGACTGGCCTCTTCTGAACTCTGATTTATGTTAGCATCCGAAGAATTTGGTGGAGGTGCGAGCTGCTTACTTGACGAAATCTCTCAATGGCTCTAAAAGACCAGATTGAGCGGCGACAAAAGAGATTGTGGTGCTCTCACCACCAGGAATGATGAGAGCATTGCACTGATCAAGCTGCTCTTTTGTGCGAACTTCGATACAGTGAAATTTTGTCTTGGAAATACCCTCTGTAGCAGAGAGATGTTCTGCGGCTGTTCGCACAAGGTCGATATGCTCAGCGAAACCGCCCTGAAGGGCCAAGACACCAACGGTAAGACTGATCATTTTGACTTGGTATTCCCAATGATTCACAACAAAATGTGTTTCTGGGTAATAGTAAGATGATAAGTAACAGGAGCGATAACGGACTCGGAGCCTTTCACCGAAGGCAAAAAAATTCTTAGTCACTGTCGAGTTATGAGTGATTGAAGATGGTTCCCCAGATTCTGATGATGGATACCGGAGTGACCCAAAAGGGATAAAGACGTGCATTAGAGCGCATGCAGGTTGCATGCATGACGGGTCCGCTAAGTGAGAGTACCTCCGGACTGCCCCGATCATTCTCCGTGCTAAGAAATAAGAGTTGATGAGGAGATGTGATCGAGTCAGGCGTTGTTGGAAGCCAATTGGATCGAGAAGGGCTGAGAGAACAATAGGCGACAAACAATTTAGAGACAGATGTGGCTTATCGTGGCAAACTCTATGTAAAGACGGGAGTGAGATGAGACATTATCTATGATCTACCAAATGATTCCATCCATGATATCAACGAGAATCTAGAACAATGCAATGCATATTCCCCCTCTTTGGAATCTCCCCTCTTGCATTTTGAGCCTCGTCTTCCCGACAATTGCCGCCTCTAAACACCGGCACATGTCAATGAATCATCCAATTAGTGTCTGTGTAGGGCGCTTAAAGATGGGCCGGAGTTGGATGCCGGGGTCTTACAGTGGCTATGGCGCATTAGACTAGCATATTCGGAGGCGGCGGATGCAGAATTTGGGTGCGCCTTGGACCCCTTTGACTCCGCACTCACGGCGCCGCATACCGGGAGCGGAGGCGGAGGGCCGGAGGGGTAACTACCTAAGATTTAGGAGAGTTGGCTAACATTTATGAAGTACTAGTCGAAACTCTATGATTATTCTTCTCAACTTCTTATTTGAGTAATACCTTTTCTAGTCATTGACTCTGCAGGAGAGAAAAACTTAAAGACTGCACGTTCCCCTCTCTTTTCTTACACTCCAACTCTCCAACTCAACCCCTCATACCCTTTTTTTACTCTACCACTTCATACTCACTACTCTTCACCATGACCAACGACTCCTCCAACACTGGTGCCGCCTCCAACGGCGAGGCCAAGTCCTCCTTCACAGTCAAGGCCGGCCTCGCCCAAATGCTCAAAGGCGGCGTCATCATGGACGTTACCAACGCTGAACAAGCCCGCATCGCCGAAGAAGCCGGTGCATGCGCCGTCATGGCTCTCGAGCGAGTCCCCGCCGACATCCGCAAAGACGGCGGCGTAGCTCGCATGTCCGACCCCGCCATGATCAAGCAGATCCAAGAAGCCGTCACCATCCCCGTCATGGCAAAGGCTCGTATCGGTCACTTTGTCGAGTGTCAGATCCTCGAGGCTCTTGGTGTTGATTACATTGACGAGTCTGAGGTTCTCACTCCCGCTGATGACGAGAGCCATGTTGAGAAGAGCACTTTTGGTGTTCCTTTCGTTTGTGGCTGCAGAAACCTCGGTGAGGCACTGCGAAGAATTGCAGAGGGCGCTGCTATGATTCGAACAAAGGGTGAGGCCGGCACCGGCGATGTCGTCGAGGCCGTGCGACATATGAAGACAGTCAACAAGCAAATCGCGCAAGCCAAAGCCGCACTCGCGGAGGGCGGTATAATCCGCATCCGAGAACTCGCCCGCGAACTCGAAGTCGACGCCGATCTCCTCCGTCAAACCGCGGAGCTAGGCCGTCTGCCCGTTGTCAACTTTGCCGCCGGCGGTGTCGCCACACCCGCTGACGCTGCGCTCATGATGCAGCTCGGCTGTGATGGTGTGTTTGTCGGAAGCGGTATTTTCAAATCTGGCGATCCTGCGAAGCGAGCCAAGGCGATTGTGCGAGCGACCACACACTATAAGGATGCCAAGGTTCTAGCTGAGACTAGCACGGGGCTTGGCGAGGCTATGGTGGGAATTAACTGCGATAGCATGAAGCCTGAGGAGAAGCTTGCTGGACGAGGATGGTAAGCGACAGAAAGAGTGTTTTGTTTTTGGCGTTGATGGGGATTCAACATGAAAAAGAGGCTTCTTCTGCAATGGTATAAACAGCGGAGCTACTATACAGACCGGCAGGCCAATAGTCAAGCATAGTACAGACTTCATCCGCCTTAAGGACGCCTTTGTGTCGTTGAGGCAGATGAAGCCTATATATACTGACACATGATTATTGGCCTGCCGGTTTGTATAAGAAAGAAGCTATGGTATGGAAAAATTAGTTGAGAGGATTAACTCGACTAGACATGCATGGAAGGATACAAGCGGGTGTGTTACACCATAATTGATAACAGATTTCTCAAAATGCCGTATATTACTGTGCCAAGTCTATGACAAATATTGGTTTTCATTGTGAGGTGTTACAAGGTGTAACAAACAAAGCTATGCGAGTGTAGATGTGCCTAATCCAAAGTCCCAAGATATATAGGCATGCTATCCAATGATGCAAATGCATCTCCAGCTGCCATTCCAAAAATGACACCCTAAATTCCCCAAAAAGACCTGATATAACTATCGTATATAGGTGCATCAGAATCAATATCGACATGGCGGTCAGAATCTCTGTTTCTTGATCTTTCTATCCTCATCCTCATCCTCACTCTCTTCACTTCGGACTCTCTTCGTAACCTGAACATTCTGGCGGTTGGCGGCATTTCGTTTCTTGTCGTTACCAGCTTTGTTGTTCGCCTTGCGCTACATCTCACGTCAGTACCATTCCTAAGAATGCATCATAAGCGTTGACTTACCACAAGCTCGGCAACTGGGGAGTTGGTGATTCGGGAGAGCCACGATGAGCGGATAGCCGAGTGAATCAAAACTTTATTGTCCTTCTTATGTTAGTTATTAGATGACAGTGAGAGGGGAGTGGCTTACTCGAAAGGCGTTCACGAGGCGTTCCTAACGCTCCCCGAAACTAGCAAATTGCTCCCACTGACATTCGTTGTTGCTCCATAGAGGAATAAAGTTCCGATCCTGCTGCGACAGCATGGCCGAGTCCTATCAGTGAAGTCAGCAGTGGTACAAATATTGTATACGACAGGATGAGACTTACAAGAATCTTAGAACTCAGAATCTCAATCTCGATATCCGACATCTTTCGATGAACGACATTCTTCCACTGCTCTTCAAAAGAAGGCATCCTATCAGCAGGAGGCTTAATTTGATGATCAAGCATATCCTGCGGCTCAACTGAAAGTCCTGCTTTCTTTCGACATGTCTTTACTTCTTCGACCCACTGCGAGGCAAGCTTTGGCCCCATTTTGGTTCGCCATCCTCCAGTGCCAGACCAGTCAACGATAGCGTCAAAGAGTTCCTTAAGACGAGCACAATATGCCTCGCTAGTTCGGGGGAACGTCAGATCAAAGTCTGGAGGAGTGACGGTTACTTCGTGATGTGCGAGGGAGAGAAAGACGCCGCCTATGAGGTGAGCTTGGCCTTGGGTTTTTATGTAGCCTTGGTACCCGTGGGTGAAGTGGTTCAGCTTTGGGAGGAGCCACTTTTGCTCCTCAGTGTAGGCTTCGATGTGGTTTGGGATTCTGTGGCGTGTCGGTTCACCGTAGGTACCGGGTTTTCGAGTCGAAGCTCTAGAGACGGGGATGTAAGATTCAGATACCTGCGGAGGTAAGTGAGCCGCAGGCTGAGCTTGAGGTTGCTGAAGCTGCTCAGGTACAGCGAATATGATCTGCTGTCGAGAATGCTCAGGTTGGTTAACCTGAGGTTGGCCTTGAGAGTGAAATTGTCGTGCTACAAAGGGCTGCATTTGCTGAAGGGCTGGTTGATCATGCCCATAACCTTGAATCTGAAATAGCTCTGGTTGGTCGTAAAATGGCTGATACGTCTCGCGATCCATGAGCGAAAGATCTTGAGCCCCAGGAGTAAGAGTAGACCAAGGGGACCCGTCCTCTCCAATGCCATCGTCTCCGTTGTCATGGCAATTCAGCTGTCCATCCGCTGTAGAAGCCGGAGTCGGAGCAAGTGATGCAAGATACTCCTTTCTATCCTCGTAATTCCTTATAAACTCTTGACGCAGATCGTACGCCCAATTCCACTCTTCCCCAAAGGCAATTGAAGGCGATACCGGAGGTTCATTTTGGTTTTTGGGGTTCTTAGGGTTCTGAAAGTCGGGGGCGGCGGCGCCCCCGAGTGTAGACACATCTATGTCTTCCTGGATAGGGGTATCATGCATGTGGGTGTTGATAACCTGTAACACGTCTGGGCTATCAACAGACATGAGTAGGTCGCGGATTTCTTCTGGAAACAAAGCTCCCATCTTGTAGGTGGGGTCCTTATCCATCTTGTAAGTGATGGGAATAAGTGAGTTGTGATAAGGTGGAAGTACTCAGTGGTTGAGTTGGGGAGGAAGTTGTGAAGAGGGGAGAATCAAGAAAGATTAAAGGCGACTTTGATTTATAGTCGCAGAAGAAATGCTGCTCTGCTGCTTGGAACTAGCACCTGAAAGATGGGTGATAGGCATATTTGTTGAAGTGCTAGAATGATATAGGAGCGGAAGCCTCAAGCTTTATCCCAGCCCCAATAGACAAAGCAGCCTATCTGTCAAAGGGCCAATCAATTTTGAAAGCAAAGAATACCCACGTTTTGGTCCTGTGCCTGCAGGGTCTCGAGTATCATGGGCTTTGTCAACTCTTGAGATAAACGGTTGGGGTTTGTCGTCCCTCCTCTTGAGAACATTACGCGATGGGTGAAGTTGTTGCAACTGAAAGGAAATTGAAAGCTGAAACGCACCAAAGGGGCTAATATTTGGTATGAGCAATAGATAGAAGGCTGCTGCCTTGTTATCCATTCCGTAAAAAATCATTTTACAATAGGCATTAAGGCAGCTACCAGACTTAGAAACTTTGCGATAATAGTTTCTACTTGTTGTCTTCAGTATACCAGTGACTTGGGCCTGGGTTTATACATCACTATAAGCAGTTGTTGTCTATGGGATTTGGGATGCACAAACCAATAGCACCCAGCCTTCAACGTTTTGAGTGACCAGAACTACCAAGGCCTAGTGTTAAATTTCCATAGAGAGAGTAAGTAATTAAGTAGCAGAAAAAGATTATTATAAAACGAAAGGATTTAAAGTAACTTTGACTCAAGGTCTGGAGCTTTTAGCTGAGGAAGCTGGACTGACACATGATACAGTACATTCGGAAAGACAAACATGACAGTAACAAGCTCAAGATTCCTAAAACATATGATCCGACCAAACCTTTGATGTTGAGTCCAGCATAAAATACCTTCCAAGGCACCTGGGCAAAGAGACGGGCGGCTGCATTGTACCTGTATGGTTGGTAGCAAAAGTCGCGAGACAAACAACTCTCAACAAGACGGACATTAATTCACTTCCTTTGACGGTTTGTGGGATAAAATATCTCTAGTTTCACAATCCTTTGTTTATGAAAGAGCTAGAACGACTATCTACCGTATCTGGGTTAGAGAAGTGGTTCATGACCACGTGCAATATATGTATGCTTTGAACCATACTGCTGGGATATATCTGAGAATAAATTGTTCCAAGGAAACCTGGGCCTCTTTCATCCATCTGAAAATCTAACATAAAACGAGAGGCATACAGCCTTCTGCATCAACAAACTAAACAATATTGACCCAGGCAAACTTTAGTAAACACCTCAGATGGTGGTCTAGGCAGGACACGAGATGAAGTGACGATTCACTATTAATTATTACAACCAGATTGCATCGAGAAATATAGCAAGGCATCGCAAACGATTGGTCTCACTGAAGAGCGATTCCATAGTCCTGACATCCACTAAACACCCACCTTTTATCTTTCTTCAAAAGCGTGAAGGCATTGACACCATTATGTTTAGGCTCCCCATTAATTTCAACAACAAACGGCGCCCAAACTAAAGCAATATCTCCATGCTTTCGCACCTGAACATCATGAAGCTTCTCCTGTATAGTAATACCACTCTTGATCATACCTTGCAGACGAACGATAGATTGCTCCATAGTCATAGGCGCTGGATCAGCAGGCGGTCTATATAAAGTCACGCCAGCGTTTGGGAGAAACCATTGTTTGAGGATGCCCCAGTCCGGGTGGGAAAAGTCGTCTAGAAGAGCGTTGATGGGCTTCATGATTTCTTCTCTGAGCTCCGCTTCATCTTCTAGATTGGGGGGTTCAATGAATCGCTCAGTTGAAGCAAGGCCGGATACCTTCCAGCGGCCATCGGTGTAAGCTAATCCGAGGATGCCCTTCTTATGGCTAATAATAATGCCGTCATCACCGCGGATTGACCAGCTGGTCCATACTGCGGCGAGCTTCTCGTGAATGAATAACTCCTGAGGTTCGTTTATGGCCCATTCAAAATGACCAATTTGCTTGTCGCCGAGGAATAGCTCCCCGAGAGTTGTCTGTTCGACACCGTTTGATGTGGACTGTATGACGTAAGAGGTCTCGAGAAGGTAGTTGTGGACATCTTCAGGGCTCTTAGACGAGCCGTTGAAGAAGTCGGTGACGGCCGATAAAACGGCCGCTTTTGTATCTTGAGATTCACTCATGATTCTCGCTTTTTACTAGTTCGCTTGGTTCGAGTTGGTAAAAAGGTAGAAGGAAAGGCAGTCGAAAGAATGCAAAGCTGACAGTCTGAGAGCGAGCTCTAATAAGCACAACGATAGCGTGCCTGCTATAGCACAGTCTGTTTGCAGACACTCATAAGCATTCAAAAACTGGCATTTGTTCAATCAATTCTATTCACGCTCTAATGTATCATAACTAAAATTACAGGGAGGAATAAGCATTAAGCGCCAATTGACCACCCAAATGAGCATAAAGCACGTTCCCACTCGCAATTTTGCCAGTCTTAATCAAATCCATCATGCCCGCCAAACTCTTACCCTCATACACAGGGTCGGTAATAAATGCTTCAGTCGCAGCACCAAACTTCATAGCCTCAATGGTAGTCTCATCAGGAATACCGTAGATCTTGGCATTGTAGTTAGGATCGAGGATGACATCGTCAGCGGTGATGTCGTCCTCGCTGAGACCAATCTTGGCAGCTGTGAATTTGGCGATTCGGAGAACTTGGTCAAAGGTTTGCTGCACTTTTCCTGAGGCGTCGATGCCGATGATCTTGCGGGCGGGAGAACCGTTCTTTTGGGCGAGTTTGAAACCGGCAATCATGCCGGCGAATGTAGAGCCTGTTACGGCGCATACAATGATGGTGTCGAAGAAGATACCCAATTCCTTCTCTTGAGCTTCAACTTCAAATGCCCAGCGTGCGAAACCGAGACCGCCGAGGGGATGGTCTGAAGCACCGGCAGGGATATAGTAGGGCTTGCGACCGTTGCTCTTGAGCTCGTCTGTGAGCTTGGCGAGTGTTGTCTTGTGCTCGATACCGAATGTTGAAGGATCAAGTCTCACATCACCGCCCATGAGTCGTGAAAGCTGAATGTTGCCAACCTTCTCATAACCGGGATCTTCCCAATCAACCCAGTGTTCTTGGACTGTGGCAGCTTTGAGGCCGAGGTTTGTAGCGACGGCGGTTACGGCGCGGGTGTGGTTGGATTGGACGCCGCCGATGGAGACGAGGGTATCACATCCTTGAGCTTGCGCCTCAGCAGCGAGGTATCTGTTGTCAGTTAGCTATGTTACGCTGTAGTGGGAGGAATTGAATTCGCTTACTCTAGCTTTCGAACCTTGTTTCCACCGTATGCAAGACCGGAATTGCAGTCCTCGCGCTTCGCATAAACATTGACCTTTCCACCAAGAGCAGCGGATATTCTGGGGAGGGGCTGAAGAGGCGATGCGCCGAAGAGAAAGTTCTCTCGGGGGATGCTAGCAAAGGGCTCAGGGAGTGTGACGACGGTCATTTTGAAGCTGAAGGGTATCTATAAGTGAATTGAAGTATCAAGTTATTTACAAAAGCCAAGGGAATTGTCAAGATAATATAAAGTGTTCCAGATTCAAGGACCCCTCCGTTGCCGGCATCGCGGGGCACAAATGGCATGGTCCACTTTGAGAGCCAAGACGTTGACATTAAGGTTAGTGATTGGATAAACATGTTGTAGGGCGCAAGGGACACGAGGGGTAAAACATGTCATTTGATTTTGGCTGTGTTAACAGAGCGAGTCAGCAGGAGATTCTGCATGATCGGTGGTAAATGTAGCTTCCGAGCCGGAGTAGGCGGTTTTAGCATATCGTGTGTTATCCACCGCGGGGAGATAAGCTGGGGTTGGATGATAGAGATAGGGAGACATTCGGGGAACTTGCAGAAGGGTAGTGAGTATAAGCGGCGTCTAATAAGTGATGATAGTGAAATGAATTGCAGATTATAGTTAGAAATGAGAAATGTTAGTGGTTTGAGCTGATGTGGGTGGGTAGCCAGCCATCCTTGGTCCAACTTACACTAGACCTGAGACCTATGATTGTATTTTAGGGCGTCAATTACATTGCCGTGAATATCAACATATATGTATAATAAAAGTCATTTCTTTCCTGCTGAATAAGGGCTATAATGTTTAGCCAGTAAATGTACTCTCTGGGATTAGGGCTCTGTGCATCCTGTCCCTTGGCCCAGGCTTCGAAACGAATCATGGTTGCGCCGTTCCCGAGCCATCATGATGAGGACACACAGCTATTCCGGACTTCGGTGAGAACACAAGATTAACTCCGTCTCTTTTTCACCTTAAAAACAGGATAATTAGGCATCACACGCAATTCGGCGCATACGAGGTGGTTGTATATCGTCTTCTGAGACTGGTGTTGAGAGCTTCTGATTGGCCATGACGAGGTTGCAAAAATGCCAAGACTTTTTCAATTTCCTCTTTGGGACAGCTTCAGCATCACTAACTCCAGAATCCGATGGAGAGCAGCAACGTAAATAACGCCACAGAATCAGAAAATGGGTATAAAACTTGTAGAAAATGTCTTCCCGTAGTAATTCCCAGCAAAAGATACCCAGCGCTTCACTCCTCCAGAACTTCGTCCCTCCAAATCCCATATTCCTCAACCACTCTTCACCCAACCCTCCCATCATGCCTTGCCAAAAGAATGAGAAGCCCTCGAGCACCATCCCATCAAGAGACATGTCTCCCCTCCCAGATTTCTGGCTCCCCGTCTTTTGGAAGAACCAATTCCGCACCACCATCGATCTCCCCACCAAAGAAGAATACCCCCAAGTCGAAGGCAGCACGGCCATCATCACCGGCTCAAACACAGGCTTAGGATTCGAAGCTTCTAAGCAGCTCCTCTCCTTAGGTCTATCTCATCTTATCATGGGTGTAAGATCTCTCGAGAAAGGCAAAGTCGCAGCCGAGAAGCTCAAAAAGATTGCACCATCTGCTAGAATTGATGTTTGGCACCTTGACATGCAATCCTACGAATCTATCCAAGCTTTCGCAAAGAGATGTGATACTGAACTTTCTCGAATCGACTTTGTTATTCTTAACGCTGGTCTTTCGCCCTCCAAGTTCGAACTTGTGCCGGAAACAGGCCATGAAGTTTGTATTCAAGTCAACCACATCTGCACCGCTCTTCTCACAATCCTCCTTATTCCCATCCTCAAAACCAAAACTTCAAGCCATGGACCACCTAGACTTACCACTGTGAACTCTCTCACAGCTCATCTCTGCAAGTTCCCAAATAAAGATGAAAGACCGCTCCTTGCATCTTTCGACGACCAAAAGATCACACCGTTCAGTTCACAAGAGCGGTACGGAGTATCAAAACTTCTCAACCAACTTTTTCTCGTACGGCTTTGTGAGAAAGTCAATCCTGATGATGTGATTATCAACATGGTTGACCCGGGACTCACAAAGGGTACTAACCTTGGAGGCCATCATGAAATGGGTGGTGTTGCTGGGCTACTTGCCGGCGCGTTCTTTTCTATCTGCGGAAGGCCGGTTGATAGAGGTGCTGCGAGCTATACCAACGCTGTGTATGGACATGGGAAAGAGTCTCATGGGTGTTTTTTGATGAGCTGTGAAATTGCACCGTAAGTTACTATTCAGCGTTGTGGGCTTGGGTTGCTAACTTGCGCTTGTAGGCTTGCAGGATGGTTTTACAGTCATGGTGATGTCTTGGTTGAGCAAGTTTGGAATGAGACACTTGAGGAATTGGAGTTTGCTGGTGTAAAGGGTATTATCTCTAAATTTTGATCCTGGGGTTCCAAGGTCATAGTCATAGTCTTTAGTACATGTTTGTTTTGACTAGAATGGTTTGTCCAGTTATTTTTATAAATCTTGTTACAGATCCCGTCCACGTTTGTATATATAGATAATATAATTTGACCACCAACTTACTTAACTTGAAATGATATTTAATCCATCGTATTACAGATTCCGCCCATAGTAGCAGTGATGCGTAGTAATGCCGTAAGCGATCGGATTTAATAAGCCCGAATTCCGGAATGACATTACAGTCAGCTCTGGCTGACATACTCATCTTGACCTCGTATCAGCACCCCATACCAGTCTAGAGAATCTTTGATAACAAACATCTAAGCTGATGTGTCATTAGTGCTTATAGAATCATGATAAACCTAAAGCAACATACATCTAAGAGTAAGTTTCTTTCAACTGACATCTATCTATAGCTAACCTGGGCAGATCAAAGCTTCACATTCGTTTCTCAAACACCCTCGAAGAAATCTGATAAGAATAATCAAAGAATCGTGAGAAGTCATGCACGTTCTAACTCAACTCGGAAAGATCAGGGACAGGTCAAGTCGTGGATATTGAACAAAAGTGAAACGTGCGTTCCTGATGGGACGATTCCAGGTCGAGTGGGATCCAATCTTTCTTTACTTGATTTTCCCGAGCCTTTGCAGGCATATATGGAAAATGATCTCTTTCGATGTCAGCTGCCTTATCTCATTGTATTCATCTAAGCTAATATCAAGTAGCATTTCATGGCATGAGAGGGGCTTTATATCCACCTGAAATATGCCTTCAAATCGATGAGATGAAATCATCCTGGACTACCAACCTCCTAGTCGATGAGGTCTATTTCCACTCCATAATGTTCTCCGTCGAAGCATACTTTGATATACTTCTCGGAAGAGACTACGGCAGCCTTGCACACTTTCACTTTTTGAAAACGCTCAGGCTTCTACAAGCAAGAATCAACAATCCTAAAGATCCGACGTCCATTTCAGACGCTACTATCATGGTGGTTGTCATTTTGGGTCTGGCGGCCGAGATGATAGGTGATCGGAGGGCTGCTGAGAATCACGCTGCTGGTATGGCGAGGATAGTGGATTTGAGAGGGGGGCTTGAGATGTTGAGGTTTGATAATCCAAGATTACCGGCCAAGGTTTGCAGGTAAATATGATTCTCTAATGATTGATTTAGATTATATCTAACAATCAACAGAGTTGACCTTGGTCTGACTCTTCGCTTTGGCTGCAACCCAGTTTTCTTCGACAAGAACATATCCTGGAATCCATACCTCACCAGCCAAGGCCTAGTTCGACGCAAAAGGGAGGCTCTAAACAAAAACGACAATGTCGACGCTTTCTTAAAAACTCTAGACCCCAGGTTATCAAATGTGTGGAAAGACCTCGAAGAGTTCTCAAGACTGAGTAATATTGCCAGCCAGACCGGTCGAAAATTACAACCCAACATATTTAGCGAGGCTATGATATCCATTCTCTACCGTCTACTCGCCTTGTCCCCTGAATCTCCTTCTGAGAACTCCTTTCGGCTTGGTATGATGACATTTGCTGCGGCTATCTTCTTCAGATGGAGAGATATGAAGCAGAGACAAGCATATCTAGATGATGCCTTTAGAGATGCATTATTGGATTTGAAGGAGTCTTCGGTTCAACCACCAAGGCTTATGCTTATGTGGCTCTTAGTGGTCTGGAGAACAAATTCTGTTCAAAATTGCAATGGCGAGGTGTTTGAGGAGTGGAGTCTCGAGGTCATGGATGACTTGGCAATACGTTCATGGTCTGAATTACATAAGGTCTTGAAATCGGTTCTTTGGATTGATTGTTTGTTCGATGCGTCAAGCAAATGGGCTCTTGAGCTGCTATTAAGTGAGGCTGGTGGAAAGGTGGTAGAAGTTGGTTCATGAATTCTTTAATTGAAGAATCTCTATTGAGCATGCCTCCGATCTGATATCGTGCCTTTTACAAGGTTAACAGGACATCAAATTGGTAAAACTATTAAATCTCTCCGTACTCTTGGCCTTGCCTATACCTTGTCTTGCATCCACCCTGGCATTTGAGCTTCATATCTCCCCGAACACGCGGCATCAACACATCCAGCCAGACTCCCAAAATACATACCCCTCCCCGTCAATCCTGGCCCATAATGAGCATACTTGCCAGAATTCGTCATGATCGTCTTAGCATTAGGTGGAATGACAGGTTCGGTAGCCATACACCAACAGATATCTGTCAATATCTGTACGCCAAAATCCTCCAACTGATCTATAAGACCTGCTTGCTCAGCAAGCTTGTACACTGAACGGCCGCAGGTAACTATCGCAGCAACACTTGCGGCTTTCTTTCGCTCTTGGCACAGTTCGACTAGTTTCCGTATCTCGGGGAAAGAGAAGTGCGGATTCCCCAGTGAGATTAGGTCGATAGGTTGGTTTGGTGGTGCACTGTTGAGCTTATCCCAGCATGCGCCAAGATCACTGGGCTTTACCTCAATAGAGGTAAACTCAGGGGCAAGGACTGTCTCGAGCGTCGTTGCTTCTGGTGTCACACCAACAATATGGAACATGGGAGCGCTCGAAATTGTAGCAAAGGCTGCACCAAACGCTTTCAGGTCGTCCGTTGAAAGGCCAAGTCTCTCGAGTCCCGTTATAACAGGAATCCTGCTCGTCGATAATGTTCCAACGTAGTATCCAAGCAAAGGTGGAAAGGAATCATCAAGGCCCTTCACATCTGCTAGTCCCACGACCTTCACACACACAGAAGCCAACCGATTGATGCCAAGATGAGGACCTCCCTTAGGCGCCCTTCCTGTCAAGGCAATCGAAATGTCTAGAAAGTCCGGATACTTCATGGTTCTCGCTCCCAAGACACTATTCGCATAGACAACAGCATTAGACTCCGCCCAGGCAACCTGCTCACCTAGTTTTGGAGCACTCTCAAGTTGATACGGCGCACACGTAAACGTCGGCTTTGCTCCCATATCCGTATACGCTTTCCCAAGTGCATCAGCGGCCTCTCCAAAAGTGGTATCAACACCAAGAGCACGCCAGCGCTTTTGATCAACCGATAAAGAGTTGAGTGTTGTTGGTATTCGGACTTTTCCGCCCCAGTCGCGGAGTCTTTCTGCTAAGGCGAGCGTTGCTGGACCGGTGTAGACGCAGCCGTCGACGTGGACTTGGGTTACGTCCATGAGGCGTGTTGCGCCGAGAAGATGGGTCATGCGGAGGACGATTCGGATAGCGACACGGGATGCTTCGCCAAAGTCTCCTCTTAGAAGTTTTTGGTCGAGAGTTGAGAGTTTTATTCCTTCTATTGCCGGTGTTGTTTCGAGAATTAGACCGCTTTCTGGATCTATTGCTGAACAGTTTCGATGCTTTGATAGTGGATGGGTAGAAACGTATCCATCGTCCACATGAATCCTTTGTCCATTGAATCGAAGAAGATGACGGAAATCTTCCTTGTTTAACACAACAACTGGAATCGATTGATCGAAGACCTCTTCGGCAATCATAACCCCCAGAGTGAGAATGTCCTCTCGTCTCTCAAAAATGATTGCCTCGGGAGCTTTGCCGTTGAGCAAAAGCTCCAACATCACTCCGCTCCCAGTACATGAGCCTCGGCCCCCTGGGATAGCGAGCACAGTATTTTGAATATGCTCTCCGCACAATGGGTGATGACGGTCGATAACCTCACTAGTTTGAGGGTCAACGCCTCCCCAGAAACTTAGCTCAAGCTCGCTTGCGAGGAGTTTGGCTGTAGTTCTGCCTTGAACATAGGCTGTGCCTGTCCAGACAGCTTCATCAAGAGACCCCATTGTATCTTCTGGGAAAAAAGCCAGTGTAGATGCTGGGTCCTTAAGTGCTGATGGAAGTTCCTTCTAGGGTCCTTAGTTCTAATTCTTCATAGAAGATACTTCCTTGTCCAGTTGTACTTACCTCGACCAAGATGCCAATCCATGCCAACAAATTTATCTTTAACAGAGACGCTCGGAAAATTTCGACGTTTTTGGATATGAACGCTCTTTGGACAAACGGTATTAGTTCCACGTCTCTTACAATCTTATAACTGGGATGCCGCTTCCACTCAATCAACAAAGCAACATGTGCCAACAACACTCGAGTAAAGGAGGTTTTACTTACAATATGAGATAAAACTCCGATAAACAGAGGGTTTTTGTTTCTCAAAAGATAAGGTTCAATCGGAATCCTCGGAAAGCCGGACAACACCAATATTTGATTGTTGATGAGAGATCTCAGAGCTGACGAAGTGACAACAGCAGCCCGTAAGTAACATCAATACTTCAAATTAAAAATCCAATGAAGCATAATCGTGAACTCCTAAACAGGAAAGACAGTCAATCCTTGGTGTTGAGCCTGGATTTTGTGAAAAGAATAACTTATCAACCCCGCCCGCATGGGGCTTATCTCCAACGCCGTGGAACTAGTCGGCTCTGATCGGAAGTGAAAGCCGACATGACGGTTCTTAGCCCGGCTTCATCTTGTGTAACAAGTCGTGCAATGTTGTAGTAAAAGCACGTTGTGTAAATCTGAGCGCTTCAGTTTCCATGAGATAGGACTAATATGAGTCGACGTGAATATGAGAGGCAGTGAAATAACAACTAAACCATGCATGATACAGATTCGAGATCCCCACGTATAACCTATAATTGTTTCAGCATCGATAAACCAGATTCTTTAGGTAATTCCTGTGTTTGGAGTCTGTTTGATAGAAAAGTCTCAATGCAAACTCCGTGCTCCTGAAAGAGTCTCATAGGGCTGAGGTATAGGTTAGATCACATTGTTCTGCCAAGGGTCTGGAGTCTGTCCCGCAACTTGACCATACAAGAGAGCTAGCGACATTGGCATGTCAGCTAGAGCTGAAAGATACTTCAGGTTTCATTTTCAGAATAGCGGTTCCGTTAATAAAGCCAATAAAAGAATGTAATGCCGTGTTACTGCGGCGTTGGGGCGTCGTGTGGGGTGATTGGGGAGTGTTTGTCTTTATATACGCTCCGTACCATCTGCCCATATATTGTGACCTTCCAAATACAGGTAGGTATTCGTTGTCCATGGATCACTATATCAGGCCATGGCTCCATGCTCTCTTCAAAAGAAGATCCTATCTTCTTATCATTGACCATCCAGGTACCCCAGACCGACATCGGCTTAGGCCACTTGCGTCATTCCGCACTTCTCCACCAATATCCGAGCTCAATTGAACCAAGCTCCCTTCAATTCCCCCAACCTCCAAACTTTAAGCTACACAAACCGTTCGTTGCGTTCCCCCACGATGCGTGTCGCAACAGTCGCCAATTTCTTGGCCTCGGCCTCTTTGGCCATTGCTTTCGATTGGCAGCAGGTTCTTGGAGATTGGGACCACGATCCTACTTCTGACGCGCCTATCTCTAGCAACGACGATGCACCCTCGTACCGATCCGAGCTACTGAGCTTGCACAAGTCTCTTGTTGAGACCTCTTCAGTTTCTGGAACCGAGCATGATGTGGGAGTTTGGCTGGAGGGTTATCTTGAGAAGAAGGGATATACTACGGCGCGTCAGAAGGTTGATCCTTTTGAAAATACGCCTGAGGAAAAGCCGAGGTTCAATGTGCTGGCTTGGCGACAGGACGGCAAGAAGACTTTCGATCCCAAGGTCTGTGTGAGCAGTCACATCGATGTTGTCCCACCGCATATTCCCTACGGAATCGATGATGGCGAGGTCACAAAGGATACCATGATTACCGGCCGAGGCAGCGTGGACGCCAAGGGTAGTGTTGCTGCCCAAATCACTGCAGTTGAGAACCTCATCGAACATGGAAAGGTCGACCCTCACAAGATTGTTCTTCTATTTGTTGTCGGCGAGGAGGTCAAGGGTGATGGTATGCGCCGTTTCAGTGAGGCAATTGAGACAAAGGAACTTCCTTACAGCCTGGACGCCGTTATCTTTGGAGAGCCTACAGAGCTCAAGCTTGCTTGCGGACACAAGGGCATGCTCGGCTGTGACGTTACCACAAAGGGCTTCCCCGGCCACAGTGGTTACCCATGGCTCGGCAAGTCAGCCAACGAGCTGATGATTCGAGCATTCGCCAAGGTCCTGGATACCGATCTCGGCAGCAGCGAGCTGTTTGGTAACTCCACTGTCAACATCGGTCGATTCCATGGTGGAGTGGCGGCTAATGTCATCCCTGAGGAGGCCAAGGTTGGATTGGCTGTCCGAGTTGCAAGCGGAAAGCAGGAAGATGGACATGTCATTGTTCATGACAAGATCCAGGCAATCTTCGACGAGGTTGACAAGGATGCTTTCACATTCGATTGTACCCACGGGTATGGGCCCGTGGTAGCAAACTGTGATGTAGATGGTACGTGAACCAAGATCCTGTGAGATTGTTGCTAATATGTTCAGGTTTTGAGAAAATCACCGTCAACTACGGAACTGACATTCCCAACCTCAAAGGTGACCATACGAGGTACCTGTACGGCCCGGGAAACATTTTGGTGGCACATGGCGCGCGAGAAAACTTGACCGTTGCTGATCTTGAAACTGCCGTTGAAGGATACCAAAAGTTGATTCTCCATGCGTTGAAGCAATAAATAGAAACCCAATTTTCCGCTGCTCTAGTCTAATGTTGGATATGATAGCCCGCTTAAATGAAATATGACATCGTAAAGCTGGCTCATGCACCAGTAATCTTGGCCCATCGTTCTGGCAGAATCTTGCTGAAGTCAAAGTTGCCACCAGGTCCCTTCTCAATGGCACCCTTCTCAGTGACCACAGCGTCGATGAGTTCGGCGGGAGTGACATCAAACGCAGGGTTCCACACGTTGATTCGTTGATCAGCGGTAGCAACACGGACCTTGCTGCTCTCATCGACAGTACCATCGGGCTTGATCACAGCTCCTGTGACCTGTGTGAGCTCCTCCTTCTTTCTCTCCTCAATCTTGATACCGTCACCAGTCTCGGTCTCGAGGTCAATGCTGGTGGTAGGAGCAGCGACAATAAAATTGATGCCGTGATGCTTAGCAAGAACAGCGAGTTGATATGTACCGATCTTGTTGGCAGTGTCGCCGTTGCGAACAACACGATCAGCACCGACAATGACAGCAGCAATGTTCTTCTCTTGCTTTCGGTTGCGGAAGAGTGAAGCGGCCATCGAGTCAGTGATGAGTGTGCTAGGAATGTTCTCGAAGACAAGCTCGAAAGCAGTAAGTCTGCTTCCTTGGTTGTAAGGGCGAGTTTCTGTGCAGAAGGCGTGTTGGAGAAGGTCCTTGGAATGGAGAGTTCGAATTATTCCCAAGGCGGTTCCGTGACCAGATGTTGCAAGAGATCCAGTGTTGCAGTGAGTGAGGACTGAGATCTTTCGATCAGGAGAAGCATCTGCTTGTGCTCGCAGCCACTCAGCTCCATGCTCACCGATGGACAGGTTGGTCTGGAGATCCTTCTCGAAGATCTTCTCAGCCTCCTCGATGAAAGCTGTGATAACATCCTCCTTGGTAGCAGTGCTTCCAACAGCCCTTATTGTGGACTTAAGCTGGTTAATGGCATTGGTCAAGTCAACAGCTGTAGGTCGGCTTTCTTTGAGATAATCAAGAGCTTCCTCAATCTGAGAGATGGTATCTTCGGCATTTGAAGCTGTGATGCTTCCGTTGTGAAGTTCAACAGCCAGCCCAAGCGCTGCTACAATAGCAATGGCTGGGGCACCACGGACTCGCATAGTTGCGATACTGTCGAAAGCCTCTGTCCTGTTGGAGACATCATCGTAGTGAAACTCATGAGGAAGACGGAGCTGGTCCAGGACCTGGAGCTGGCCCCGAGTGTATTTAACAGCCTTAAGAGTAGACATAATGAATTTCAAATTTTGAGTTAAAAACGGCTTGAAAATGAGAAGAAAAGAAGAAGTCTAATATGATTATTAGTCGCAATCCCTTTACAAAATGTTGCCCCTCCAAGATTCTGCCGCCACCCCACCGTTAAAATGAAAATAGCGTCATAATACCCAACCAATCAAGAAACGCACGTGCACTCACCGCCTGGGACCGGACAAATGCCGCTTCCGGCGCATGAGGATGAGCTAAGGTACCTCTACGTCAACAGGGGTCTCGAAGCATTATCCACTGGAGCTCGTTCGGGACAGCTTTAGCGGTTCAACACCATCTCCATTGAGATCCATACATAAACTGTGCTTGGCTAAACAGCAATGACAAGAGCGCATTCGAGCTGTTTGCCATGGAACAGCCATTTTCGACGTCAAAAGTGACTGGTGAGCTTGAACTCTTCTCCGTTGTTCCCTGTAAACCTTAAGCCTCTCTTGAGATATCCGCTAACACGACACCTTGTCGCAAGTCGAGTACTTCGATCCTCATGATGTTTACAAGCTTCTCGCTCCTGGATTAATTCCTCGTTTGCCTCTACGAAATCTGAACTGGCAATCGCATGCTGGACCCCTTCGATCTATCGACACACTCCATGTTGAGCTTATTCAGGGGGACGACCCCGGATCAGCTGCATCTCCTCATACCCTTCGACGATCAGGGAGCACACTCGATGATGGATTTCAGCAACAGAACTTTGGCGGTCAGGCATCTTCAGCCGATCAGATAGACACCCAATCATTGCCTTCGAGGGCAATTGGAAGTCAACGACGACATCAAATTCCTGGTCTGCGACGGACACCGTATCTTAAGGTGCTACTTGTGAGATGCGACGACAATGAAACATACAAAACCTCCGTTCGAGCTGAGATTCGAGAATGGATCAAGACTCAAATACCTTCGTCGAGTAACCCGAAACGGAACAGCAAACAAGAAAAGCACGATGCGTTCGATTACTTGATTCTTCATGTGGTGCTTCCCAATACTGTGGCATCGACACAACCCAGAACCAGCTCTCGCTCGCAGGATACTTCAGAAAAGACGACTTCACGATGGCGCACTGGTTCAACCCCTCTGTTCGAGAAGCTGCGTACCGACTTTTCTGGCCTTGGAAAAACGGCACAGGACCGAGTTGCACAAATCCGGATTGGAATCAACGACCTTCCGTATGATCAGCTCCCGAGAGTGGTTCCTGCAGTGCCGACAGGATACTCAGAAGATGAGCACGATGCCGAAAATGCTTGGGCGGAGCTCATTGCCAAGTTCAAGAGTCTCATTCTCACCTCATTCGACCAGCGCGTGACCCAGTATGAAGAGGATATCAAAGAAAAAGACGGTCAACGAAGTCTACCGGGTTGGAACTTCTGTACCTTCTTTATTCTGAAAGAAGGCCTGGCAAGAGGATTCGAGAGTGTTGGTCTAGTAGAGGATGCATTGGTAGGATACGACGAGCTCAGTGTTGGGCTTGACTCTGTTGTCAACGAGCAAGCTGACGAAGGGTCACCGACAAGACACGGGGGTGCAATGCTCAGCTATACCGAAGAGCTCAAAGACATTGTTAAAACCGCTCTAGCAAAGGCACCTGGTGGAAATACGGAAGACGAAGAGGCAGTGGATCTTCAGTCAAATGAGACAATCAAGGAGCAATTCGATGAAATACCCATCAGTGCTACCAAGAAGGCTTATAGAGACAAGATTCTGGCCAATGATGTCTCTGTGTTTGACTTCCGTTGTTATATTTTTGCGCGACAGATGGCACTGCTTTTGAGACTTGGAAATGCCTGGTCATCGAGAGATGATCTGTTGGCCAAGTTGAAAGAGCAGCAGGACTCTGTTTTACATGGAGTTGCCCCTTTGGCGCCTCCTCCAAAGCATACTGAGGAAACAGAAAACCTGGCTAGTCTGGGTGAAATATGTCGAAGGACTTTACAATTCATTCCAGCAGTTTCGCAGATCATGCGACGAGATATCCTCACTGCTGTGGCGGCTGATAAGTCGGACGATGATGATTCTCCTATCGATCCTCACTTGTCTGAGGTCATGGACAATGTGGTCGCCTCATTTGCCTTCTCCGTTGCTCAGCAAATTCTCGCTCAAACAGCATCAAAATCTCTACCTATTCCTCCATCAACTCTGGCTCCTCCTCAAAGCCAAGAGCAAAAGACGTCTATCCCTGAACCCAAGACTATGATGCACCCCGCCCGAACCACATCTTTGCATGTCCAAACAGGCCTAGCACCTGGGACTCGTCCTCCGCTGAGTCCAGGTGTATTCCCAGGACCGGGTATGCCAAAGGTCAGTAATGACAAGGAATCGCAATTCCTCAAGGCAGGTCTTGAAGATCTCGCTGCTAGGCGCGCCGAGCTTTACATGTTGTCTCGAAGCATTCTTGATGGTTTGGGTAAGAAGCGTGGCTGGAGTGATGGCTGGAAAGAGGCACCCATCATCGCAGAAGCCGAGGCAGACTTTGAGGAGATCAGTCTAGATGATAAGCCCGCTGCGAGTGGTACTTCAGAGGATATTCCACCTTTGGACGCTGGTGTCAACAGTAATCTTCTCCAAACTGCGATCGATAGCCCCGAGAATTTCTACCGACTATATGAGATTCTCACAGATAAAGCGCTTCGGCACTATACTGTGGCAAACCATGATCATGCAGTGCAAGCCTGCATGGCAGATCTTGCCGTGCTCAACTTTTATCTTGAACAATATAGCGCTGCTGCTACATACTTCTACCGAGCGACACCATTCTTTGGTGAAAGCGGATGGACATCACTCGAGCTATCCATGCTTGTCATGTATCTTCACTGTCTCCGCGAGATGAAGTCAACGGATGACTACGTGCGTGTTGCTCTCAAGCTATTGACCAAATCTTGTGCTGCTGAGAAAGAGAGACTAGAACAACGCTCAAAGAGAGTTTCAAGGGTTGGCAAAGCTGAGCCTGCAGATACAATGTCTATGAAGGGAGTTGTGGGCAACTTGTTTGATTTGGCTTCGTCGTTATCTTCCCAAGTCAAGGTGCACCTGTCCAACTTCTTTACAAACATTGAGCTTGCAGGTGCCCCTGAGTATTTTGACAAGGAGGACAAATGTTCCCTGACCATCAATCTCTGGAGTCTATTGCCAGATGAGATCAAGTTGGATGGAATAGAGGTACGAGCAACAGCCTCTGAGACTGGGCCAATAAGGGAGTTGCACTTCTCACGAAAAGGAGATATTGTGCTACAACCCGGCCAAAACAGCGTCAAAGTCGAATGCACAGTAAGTTTCGTCGGTCAATGTGAGAACTACACTAACGATTTCAGTCTGTTGTTCCCGGAAAGTACAAGATAGATCATCTTGGGCTCTTTTCGAGCAACCTCTTCCTTCACTTTGAACGCGATATCAACCAGCCACCTCCACAAACTACTGATATCTTCAAACATCCCGAAGTTATCATTTTCCATCGAGCTGGTGCGCTTGATGTGCAACTTGTAGCAACAAGGCATACTTCTCTGGACAAGAACAACACGTTAGATCTCACCCTCAACCCAGGATGGAACTCTATCAAGAGCTGCGAAATCAAGATCAAGCCTACTACTGGTGGCTTGCGATTGCTAACCCTTGAAGCTCAAGTTGTCGACTCAGACGTCGAGTTTGCAAAGAAGCCCGAGTCGGGTGGCATTCTTTACTTCAATGAGATTGCCGCTGAATCAAGCGTTAACATTCGATTCCCTTACTCGGTTGAGCATGATATGGCTGATGTAACTGCCAAGGTCGACGTCGCCTACACACTTGAGTCAGGTCAGAAGTACACGTTTGCCAAGTCGATAATCATTCCCATATCTTTGGCTTTGGGTGTCAATGTGCAAGATGTTTTCAAGCATAATGCACTTTACTCACGTTTCAATGTTTCTACGGCCAGCGCCAGTCCTCTGCGGCTGTATAAGAGCGAATTAATGCCTTGCGACTTGTTCGAGTCTGAGTTTGGTGTTCCCCCTGCCGATACAACCATGGTGTTTTTGAAACAACCAGCAACACTACTTTATCGAATTAAGAGGAAGACGAATGTCAGATCGAGCAAACGCGCTGCAAGGACCATGTACTTGAAACTCTACTACAATATTCTCCAAACGGAGATCGAGGAGGCGCTTGTCGAATCTATCTTCGATGCTCTCGATGATCCATCTCTCGTGTCATTCTCGAAGCTTATCACTTCACTGGTTGTGAGAGAAGCAAAGGCTCTACAACCAATTGATCTTGAGCGAGCTGCACTCCTTGGTGCAGTACCTACCGCCTTTTTGGCTGATGTTCCTTGGGATAAGCACTTTGCTGGAATTGGACGAGTACCTGGAACACAAGAGGATGCAACGGTGAAGATATCAACCGCTATCAAGAAATGGCAAGCCTCCAACCCTCGGATCCAAATCTCAGCGGCGCAGCCTGATAATCCCTGCACACTTCTCATCCCAGTTGAGATCCCTTCGCTGCCTATCCTGCATACGGCAGATATCGAGCTACAAACTCCACTGACAGAATTGATGGATCAAAGACCTGGTGCTGTCCCAACTGTGGCCATTAACCAGATGCTTCCAGCTACACTGCACCTTAGGTGGACGCAGATCTGGGACACTGAGATGCAGCACAAGAAGGATATAGAGTATAGTTATGAAGTCGCCGCCCCAGGAGACACATGGCTTCTTGGTGGCCGTCGGAAGGGTCACTTTGTCATCCCAGGTTCCAAACGCGAGCCTCTGTCCTCATCTTCTGATACGGAAGCTGAGATTCCGCTCATCATGATTCCCCTTCGAGAAGGTTGGCTGCCATATCCTGGCATTGAGATTCGAGAGATCAAGGATGGAGTTGAGAATCAGGCACAGAATTGTGAAGTGGACTTTAGAAACTTGGGAGAGTCGATACGGACTGTGGGTGAGAGGAAGGGTGTGACTGTCAGTCTGGATGCAAGCGGGCCAGGAGGAGGACCGTTGGTGTTGGAGAGTGAGGAGCCCAAGAGGGAAAGGGGGAGAATAGTTGCTTAGATATATAAGTGTATAATATAGGTGTCATTTTGCGTTAATTGGAATCATAGTCAGCGTCTTGCCTCAGAAAACCTCCAGTTCACCCAACTCTGTACTGTATGATGAAAGTTACGGTTACCGAAAGAAGGATTTCCAGGTAGAGCCAGCCAATAACAACCAAGCGGCCCGTCCCCAGATTCAGTTCCAAACAAACCACCAAGCAAAAAGACACGAGATGTCAAGATATCGAAGAAGCAAAAACAGAGGATTCAACTGTCTCAGACAGCTGGGGTAACAAATGCCCCGTACTGGAATCGAACCAGTGATCTTCGCATTACGAGTGCGACGCCTTACCACTTGGCCAACGGGGCCGGGGCTGTCGTCCTCTTGTTGGCATGCTCGCTTACTTTTGGTGTTTATATTTCTGGTGATGGTAGTGTTTTGGTGTTCTTGAGGATGCAAGGGTTTGTTGATGTTGGTAATGAAATTAGGACTGGTTCCGAGTATGGGTTGAGCTAGGCTGAGGGATCTGGGGGTCATATGGTGGAAAGACTCGTTATTTGGTCCACCCAAGTAAGCGTTGTCAGTTCTGCTATAAATGGAAGAAAAATAGATCCCGGGCTGCTTCATGACCTGGTACTGTTGCCATAAGAATGACTCCTTGAATCGTTGAGAATAAGCTAGAGTGCCGTCAATTCGAATAAAGATAGCATTCATACGTAGATAACGTGAAGAATAATTGCTCTCATTCTTGTTTGACGTTTGCTGGTGCTGTTGAAGAAGAATCAGCGTTGTAGGACGAAAGTTTTTTTTTTTCTCGTTTGCCAATGGCTGCCACGGCTTTGCCACTCACTTATAAGTCGCGGGTTCCCGCATAATCTTCAAATGCTACTCCTTATAGTACTCGAGAACTTTTATTCCTATATCTAAAGATTTGCTTCCTAACTTGTTCCTTTTGACTTTATTAACGCCACTGTATGCTTGGCTTATAGAAATATCTTTGCAGCAGCACTTCCGTGCCAGATATTGTTAAGTTGAGCATCCGGTTCAAAACAGACATCAGAAGAGGACACCCGACATCAGATCCTAATCCGATACTATCAGTCAGAACATCCAGAATAAAACAGGATAGTATAACGCAATGCGAGACTGGCTCACTGTGTCTCGTTATTATGATTGGGAGCAAGACAGCTGTCAGGCTCTGAATAGTCAGTCAGTATCGTCTATAAACACAATCAAAATAAACACGCACTTCGCATCGCCAGAATCCCATGGAAATCTAACCTACTGTCTGCACTTCGGCCCGCGCTCATCGCAGAAGAACCAGAACATGTTGGGATGCAGTTCGCAACAAACAGGACAACCTTCTAGAGCGGTATCCACGCCATAGACGATCGTTATATGAGAAAAGACTTGAAGCTCGGCACTAGAGCTTGATATTTCTGTTATCTTCCTCTCTAAAAGAGATGTCTTTCGGGGCAAAGGCAGCGGGAATGGTCATGGTATTCATCTCTGATCGTGATGTGAGAAGATTGAATCTTCCAGACGCGCTGCTCAAGAGATGGTGGATTGCTTGCTCGACATTGAAAGAGCGTTTCCATACAAGATTTATGCTGAAATCATTGCACCAGATCTCATCAAGACAAAATAGCACTTTGCTGCAACGGAAAAGCCTTGAACACATCGTAGCTCAAATGTCTGTGGTGTCTGTGAAGTCATTAAAGACATATTCAATAGGAGTGACATATCCATAGCCACCATCATAAGAGTCATTGTGTTTGTGTCCTCTAAATATCAATGCAACGAACCCGAGTCTCCATGGGCGCAAAGCTTGCGTTTGGGTTCAGTCAAGGAGTGTGAAATTTCAGTACCTAGACAGTTGTCGTCGAGGCAGTCCATATGAGTGCAGAGCACCAACGACTTAATCAAGAAAGTTCTTTTTCTCGAATTCGTCTGAAAAGTAAATGAACATTTTTGTTCTCTTAATCCCCCCCAAATCTAACCGTCCGGCGCTAAGCAGTTCACGACAGAATTCTGGCTTGCTAAGACGTTGACTTGAACACCGCAGACATCAAGCTGAGAGAGCAAATTCAGAACATTGTGCAATGGACGAAATCGGTCTCAAGGTCCTCAGTCTCATCTCCAGTGTTGTTCTGGTTCTCCCAATCTCAACTGATGACTCGCTGCACTCACCGCTTGCGTCTCCCAGGGAAAAGTGTTTAGGGAGACTTCAGAAAGGTGATTTTTACTCTAGATGTAGAGACGGACTTCCCGTCTCTAATGGAAAACCTAGCGACCGCGCTTAGATAACATGCGGCGAGCCGAAAACGCACAGGTATGCAGCAGTCGTGACTCCAGTTCCGGAACCTTTCTTGAATAACATTAGAATAGACGGCGGATATCAACCGGCACAGACAGTCTACCACCTAATCGCCCCATGGAGGCGTATACTAGATGATAACTTTTCATCCTTGGTATCAAGAAGAAAAAAGGGCATGAAAACTCCCAGTGACATTCCCTATGATTCAGATGAATCAGAATTCATCCCGTCTCCCTACCAGTCTGAAAGTCGAGAAGCTGGCGATTGGGAGAACCAGAACACCACTGGAGATGAGACTGATGAGATTCAGTCCGACTTTGTTCAATCTGCCCTTTACCATACACCATAGACCCCAACATGCCAAACACATCGGATAAGACAAAGGCGATTGAAGGGCGAGGGTCCCTAAAGTCAAGCAGTCAGACCGCCGGAAGATCAGCGTTTGTTGTCCAATGGACAGTTTTAGCAAATGGCGAAAGGAGTCAGGCTCAGGTCTCACAATGCGACCTAGAGCTGTCATGCCCAGCATCATAAACATCATGTCTACATAACAAGAAAAAGAAACGGCTATCAAGGCCCTGCTTACAGGCCATGGGTCCATCATAGCAAGTAACGTAGTGCTTCCTTGTGTTGTCTGAGCCTGGGCACATACACAAAGATTTCTGTCTGGGTGTAGTCGTTGTGGCCTGATGAATTTCTACAGGATGTGTCTTCACTATTTTGAAGAAAGACACGAGATAAGGTCCCGTGTCTATATCGAAAATGATGGCGCTCGTCAGCCCAGCTCAAACGCCAGCTCACTTGAATTGGCAGGGTACTCAAATTTGCTGATCTCTGTATCGTCTACATCGATTCCTTCAAAATGTCGCGACCGAGCCCCATTGTGACATTTTGATATCCAGATCACTGCCAACCATCCAGATGGTATTCGTTTCTCAGACCGTCTGCGGCAGTCTTATTGAAGCTTTCGTCGATCTCGGAGTCATCCTCTTCCTCTTGAGAATTTGTCTACCACTCGAAAATATTCCCGCCTTCACACCCAGCAAGAAATCAACAAGACATCCAGAAATAGCTTCCAGTGTTTTCGGAAGGTCTTCTTATGGTTTATCTCGGGACATACCATATCAGTTATCAGCCGTCTAATCCTGGAAACGTTTTCTCATTATAAGCTGGATGAGCTCGGGTTGTCGGTGGAGAGAAGTACCTTTGTGTAGTTCTGTGCCATAAAGAGGCTGGGTTATATGAACTGGCCAAAACGTCGTGTCAGGATTTATCAATACCCGATCCCGCGCCAGAGCAGTCAACGAAGACCCATATACAACACTTGAAGAAGTCAATCGGCTTCTCATGAAGGCGAGCGCGACCTTCCATGACTTCGTTACGAAGCCAAGAAAGCTATGAAGCTCGCCGCAGACAAAGAGGAGATGAAAGAGTGGATTGACCCCGATGCAACTCGAGTTTCCGACACAAGCTCTGTAAGGTCTTCAGGTGTAGTCGAGAGGCTCGGTGTGGACAATGAATGGGACTCTTGGTTTTCTGTGTGCTTAATTGCAGAGCTCTGTTGATATGTATCTCTATAAGTCGGGCCCCAGGCTTTATGTCGCTCATGTTTGTGGGCAAAGACACCGGGCGGTGTCACCTTTAACAGAACAAATATATCGTCTCTGGCAGTGCTTGAAAGGTCATCCATATTCCGACTCTCACATTCTGTTAGAACACTTGTTTCTTCTTCCTTTCTGTTATCACCTTTCATTTACTTTAGACACGCTCTTGCATGCTTTCTACATTCTATTACCATTCACTGCTTGAAAACACGCTATTCAATCACGAATCGAACACTCTATTAAAAAGTGGTTGGATGATGCAATTATAATACATATAAACAAAAAGAAGAAGAAAACTGGTATCCGATCTTAGTCTTAGCGTAGTATTATCACATAAAATGAGGTTTGTTGATATAATCACAATAGCTACAGCAGAAGTTCGGACTATTATCGGCGATAGTTTAGAGATGTAGTAGTTCGCCGAATTGCAACCAAATTATTTGCTTCAATGGGTGTCGCTTTGACCTCAACTCCTCAGCTGAAAATAATAGTAGCTAGTCTAGTTCAATATGTCATCGTACTATCGAATGTGAATTCATTGCATATTTGCCACCAGCTAAAATGGTAATTGTCTGAGACCTTTGAGACAATGCCGTCAATATTCGGCTTCCTATCTGTCATACTATGGTAAGTCATCCGACACTCGCCTCACCGATACACTTGGGCTACATCCATCCCCTGCCAACTCTAATTCCCACACCAAAACCTCAACATCCCATTGAAACGACTTTATCTTTTCTCGCTCCGACACAAAAAAGCCATCGTCACAGACCGGTGAACCCGACCGACCACATGGCATAGCCGGCAACGGCATCCAACTTTTTTCCCCAAGTTGAAACAGCCACATGCAAGACAAATTCCAGAAGAACTCTCTTCTCCGCACCCGGAAACAACACGGCTACTACAGCCCCAATGGAAAAATTCTAGAGGGAATCCATTGCACCAGTAACGGGTGGGTAAAAACGCCCGATTCAGATCCCAGGCGTGGAGAACTGAACTGCGTTGGTGATGGGATCCATGATGCACTAATGTATGGAGGGACATACCCGGTCTGTCCATCTTGCAGTTTGCAGAATATCATTGTATGAACGGGGTTAGTTCAGGTCAAGTTGAGGCCAGTGGTGGAGATGTCATTATCACAAAGTATCAAATCGGAGCATTTGTTGAATCTCGATTTTATTGACCAGCTAAAGCTACTCCTCTCAACTCACGGCATTGCATTGGTATCATTCTGCATGGCAAAGGCAAAGGAAAGACACTTCACTCAAAACAATGGTGATACTCTTTTTACGAACCTCACTCCGTGCCCCCCTGGCAGATAGATGTCAGTCAGTAACTCATACCCATCACTCTACTCCGAGCTTCTCTATAGAAGCTACAGACAGTAATCAAGCCGTATAATATCAAGACCGTGGTACAATACAAAAACACCAGACATTCATCCTAGTCCTTGTATGCTGCAATCTCAAAACGCCAAACCATGCGCAAAGGGTACGGCGACCCCAACAAACAAGACGTAGCGCAATGCAGGTAATGCAATATCATGCAAAACCGAGAATTCCAAAGATCCACTGTGCTCCCACCGTGCGATGATCCATCATGAAGGATCCCTTCTGCTCCCGGTTCATAATGCGTTAATGTACAATGAAATGCAAATGTAGTGTTTTTTTCTCTGCCCTAATAGGAGAGTTTAAGAAACTGCGCTGTCAAGGCGCGGGTATCATGCCCACATAGGGCCCCAAAAGTCGCGAATCCCAAGTATAATGTAATGTAATGTCGAATGTCTCTAAAGTGTTGGCGTAGATGTAGTCTTCATCTAGCCAGTCGAATCGGTGTATGGTGGTAGTGAAAAGAATTGGTAGGCAGTGTCTGGTGTATGGTAGTAGACTTATTTCTTGCGCTGACTACTCGTCGCTGTGATCTTGCTAGTGCTCATCAAGTCGCCAATGTACTTTTGCAAGAACTTGTTGTTGTTATCAAGCTTATCGTGTTCTTCGCGAACGGCTTCAATACGGTTAAAGATTGTGAGAAGAGAGTCCTGCAATGCTTTGGCGTGTCTTCAAAAGTCAGCAATCGCTCTGAATTATTTAATGTTCAAATCCTTACCTTCTCATCTCCTCTCGGGCAGCCTTTCCAATCCTATCGAGATCCTCACTCGTTCTTCTGGGGCTCATTGCCCTGACGTCATCTGGACCAAAGTCGGGCTCAAGAGGACCAACAGCTGAGCTGTCGCGAGGAACAACAAGAGGTCCACTGCTTTTCCGTTGCGGTAGGCTAGGTCGGATAGGGACGGGCTGGTGAATAATGGGCTCGTTATTGTCTTCAGGGCTCGATGATGTGGAGGAATCTGATCGTGCGATTGCATGAGGGTGCTCTGCAGAAGCATTTGGGAGTTCGTTGACTGCCATTATAGTATAGTATATATCGGTGAAGCAGTGATTGTCGCTGGATTAACTCGTAATAAGTCGGAACGTGTCGCACAGAATATACGAGGTTATTGCGACATCCACAACCGTGTGACGACACAAAAGGAATTAAGGGCACCAAAAGTCAGGTCGAGCTGAGACCTGACTCAATGAATTGATGGTATGTCGGTGTAGGTGTCCCAAGAGTCGCGTGAACTCGTCGCCGAGGGGAGCTGTGGAGAGGGGCAAGTCGAGACCAAATAGTTCCACGTGGTTAATGGTCTCGATGTCGGAGCATGTACGCTTGCGAGGGAGGTAACGATTTCGGATCCACTAAGGGTGTGATGAGGCTGGCTTTTGTTCTAAAGGGCGTTTAGATAGAAGGCGGAGACCGACACGCGGAGAGACCGATTAGTCTAGCCGCAAATGAACTCGAAACTTGGTCGCGATTGAAATCGTGGCTTCGGTAGGGCAGATAAGATTCGCAAACGCTTGTCTTTGAAGATTTCGGGAATTCGGTGGCTTAATTCGCGAATTATGATGTCGATACCCGCGGGAAAGTGTGTGTGATTGAGCGAGGGTGATGGAGTTTAGTCGTCAGAGCTGAAGATGCTGGCGGCAGGTGGCGGTCAGAGAAGAACTAGCCTCCTTTGCTAATGAATCGAAGCGGGTGATGGAAAGATTTTGTTGAATTGCGGAGGTGATGACCCTGCAGAGCGACCGCGACTGTCAGCGGATGGAAGAACGAAAGAATTGAATTGTTTAATGGCAGGGGCAGCACGCGAAAATAAAAGCAAAAGTGATATAGAGCAACGTCACATTCAAGGATAAATGCAGGTGCGTCAGAGTGAACAAGAGGGGATTGGTTAACTAACAGTAACAGATTGAAGATGAATAATAATCAAGTGTAGATAGAATAATGATAACTGATAAAGAAGAATTAAAGAAGACCAACCACAAAAGTTAAAAATTGAAAGAATATCAAGTAGTCAGAATGACCAATCCCGGCGGTGGCAATGTATTCCAAGGCGCAAACAATCATGAAAGTTTGAGAGGCAATGGTTCGGCCAACGGTTGCAGACAGGGCAAGGCAGGAAGGACCCTTCTTTTCAAATGGTAACAGCAATGGCAAGACAGGGCAGGGCAGATTAGGTCGGGTTCGGAGTGGAAGTAGCAGGTAGCAGGCAGAGTGGCAGGAAGGAAGAACCCGGCCAGGAGCAGAAAAAGAAGGAGCGAGCCCAGAACAGAAAAGGAAGAGACAAAAGAGGGGAAAGGGATGGACGAAATGGGGATGGGAATGTTAAAGTGGATTTCTCGTCAATTTGATAATTTCGCTGGACCTCAAGTTGAGGGTCATTCATCAGTGCTACTGTAGGCTAGGTGTCGGGATATTTTCAAGTTCTCTCTCTACTGTATGTACGGCTACAGTACCTACAGTGCTACCGCTAGGGGTTGGGTTCGCAGCAGTCAGGCAGGCAAGCAGGTACCACTTAATACTCCGTAGGGCCAGGAAAACACCGGCAGTCGAATAATAATGGGCTGGGCTTTAGCCTCTAGAAAGAAAAAGAAGAGACAACGGCGGGCAGGTACGGTATCATCGTCTCTCCCAAGGATGAGGATGGGAGACCCTTGGAAAGATACAATGGACTTGGAGGGCCCGAATAAGGAAAGTGACGACAGAACAGGGAGTCATGAGACTTGAGATCGACGCCCCTCGGTACGACAAAGACCATCCTAGAACAAGTGTTTTGTCGCATTATTTGTATGGGACTGTACTTTTGCGGGTATCTGTCATCGGGTATTCTGACCCAGACATTCAATGTCGCGCTCCAGCAGGAAACAGCATCCTTGGATTGGTTAACAGTGGCACCAGGATTATCCCACGCGACTCGAACAGCCCCCAAATGGAAGGAAGCTTATGGAAGCTGCCCTGGGTGCAGCAGACAGGAGGTACGTACAGCTCCTCCACAGAAAACTGACCTCATACCACATCCAATATTGAGATTGTCAGTTTCAACACCAAGAGCTTCGCAATTCACGAACGTCGTTATTAAATGACAACAAGAAAACCCCTCACTCTAATGTCAATCAAATTATCCTGCCTAATTTGAAAAAACAAACAAACCC
The DNA here is from genome assembly GCA_002982035.1 of Fusarium algeriense. NCBI lineage: Eukaryota > Fungi > Ascomycota > Sordariomycetes > Hypocreales > Nectriaceae > Fusarium > Fusarium algeriense. Next base: position 82,618 of record PVPY01001089.1, on the reverse strand, counting down.
CCCTGCCGCTAGGTAGGCCAAGAGTTTAGACGACCACAGGGAAACGACCCGAGCCTCAGAACCCCCCCAGGCCAAGCATCCTCGTGAGAAGCTTGCAAAATTTTGGCCGATCACCTATGAGTCGTGACGCAATTGCTGGCCCTTGCAGACCACGGTTGAGGCCCGCTTCCGTAGTCGACATCCCTGCCACAGACACTCGAATGCCTATCAGCTCGCCAGCTTTGGGTGGGTTTTAGAGTGTTCGGAGGACTTTCAGCGGAGAGGCGACTAGGCGACCTTCTAATATCCAGGGCATGTCCACTATGACAGCTGTTGCTGGGCTTACAACAGCATGGGCGGTTGTCTTCTTTAGCAGCGAATAAACTTTCCCTCGTTTTCTTCTTGTTTGCTAGAGATCGTCGGCTTTCCTCTTTGCGCCAACCCATTCCATCTTGGATACACTATCGTGATTGGGTTTGAGTTGGCCGTTTTCCGTTATTCTTGACCCTCTAGGTATCCACCGAGACTCACCAAAAAGATGTCGTTGCAGGTTGAAAGCGACTACGACAGATGTCTAATACCGGCCAACTATTGTATTATAATACAGTGTCTATCACTGTCTATCTGTTGGACTGACCCTTGAGCGGGTGTCGGTCAGAGCGCCGTGTTTGGTACTGATTTGCATCTCTTGTGACTTGACTTGTAAATCTTTGTCTGAATTGTCACTCGAAGAAACCTTCCTAGCACATCGCTCAAAGATGATTGCCGGTCAACGACTTAGTTGATCGCCTTTGCCACTCGTACCAAACCCAGCAAGACGGATGACAAGGAGAAAACGCGAGCCAAGCATATTCAAGTATCAACTCTTGGCCGGGATTTCAGCCTCTCATCCTCTAGGCATATTAGTCTGATCTCTTCCGTTGTACGTTCAGCCATCAATCTGCTTCGCCTTCATTCCTTTCACTCACTGGTTATGGGGTTACATTTCCACTCCGCCCTCGGAAACACGATGCGCCTTCTAGCAGCAAGGGTCCAGGTACCCCCTTCAACTAGTCTGATGTCATGGATCTGCATTCTGCCGCGTCAACTTCCCTGCAAAGTCCCTATGTATCAGGTCTTGCAGGCTCAAGGTCGAAACACGACCACTATCACAGTATAGCACTCTTTAGGATCAACGGTCGTCAAAACGGTCACCGTCTTTCGAAACCTCCAATCACTGCCTATCACTCTCACTTTCCAGGAACGCACAGTCCAAGACGGTCAACTTTGCAGCAAGTTTTTCGCGCCCCTCTGATAGTGATCATCAGTTCTTTGACTAGGCCCGCAAATCGCAATCTTCTCGTTATTTCTCGCAGAGCTCGCACCGTCCCAGCGTCTATACAAGGGTGGTGGTATCGCAATGGAAGAAACGTGGAAGAAAAGTGGCTCACGGTTGTAACCGACTGGCAGCGTCATGAGCGACAAGATATTTCATCTTGGAACCATCACCTGTCGCTTAGCCAGACCGTTGTTCTCGCCTGGATGTTCCCCGTGACAAGGTCGTGGTGAAATGCCGGACCTGTCAGAAGTGAAGTCATCGTGAGAGGTCTACAGTCTTCCAAGCGAAGACTCGAGGCAACAGCGATACGCTCAATGTCACAACACCATGACAGTGGTCTTATTCTTACAAGATCATATTGTTTTTTTTTTTTTTCTTTCAACGTCATTTTGCCTCTAGCTTCGCCCGCGAGCTGACTGACTATCTCTCGGAGGCACTTATTCGGCCGAACGGTTGTTTTATAGGGGTCCCTATATCGCTACCGATTAAAAATGGGTGCATGGGGATCAAAACCTGTCAAGGTCGTGTTTAGCCAGTTGGGCAGCGATTCGGCTGTCAACCTCGCGAGCCTCAGTGGTAAGTGATATGTAAGATTCTTCGTTTCGTTCCCCTCCAAACCCTCTTTTCTCTTCAAGTGTGCTCAATGAGAACGTTCACGATGATTCGGAGAGAAAAATAAAAACGCCGACGACCCAACAACTTGTGGTTCCTAGGCACAGATTACGGTTGGGTTCTGTCAGCGTCGTTGAAACATCCTTCTAGTGGACGAAAGTACTTTGATCAACGTCCTGCGTGCCTCTGATTTTGACCTCAACTGATGTCGATCCTCTTCTTTTCGTTCGCTGTTTGTCCCACAACTTGGAGTTCATCTCGGAAATCCTTCTCCATTTCTGTGAAAAGGTCCACCCAATGGTCGGCTCTTGGCAATCCCGCCCCGCTCACACTTCTTGGCCCCAGCCCCGGCCCCGTCCGTGAGAAGAGAACGTCAATCTAGCGGTGGGCAATTGGTCCTCCTACGAGGAGAAGCAGTCACAGTCAGAGAGATGCAATGCAGGCCAATGTGGTGAGCCTAGTCTCAGCCCCAGAGCTGAAGCTCTGTGTGATCGGGTGGCTGACGCCGGTTATCTTGGTTCCCGTTGATGCGTTTCACCGGTTGAACTTTCGCCAATGCCACAATTCTAATGATGTTCATTCATCATTGTTGCGTTTTCAGTTTCGGCCAGCGCCCCTTTGACGATACAACGTTGATCAGTCGTCGGCCAACGTGTACATCAACTGATGATCTTAACACAGAGCATAATCCCCTTGACGCCCCTGGACATGACATGCACATTTTGACAAGCACCCCGCTCTGCCCCAGTACTGGTACTACATTTGACTAAAAACACCAACTGAATGTTCGTGAACCACAAACGGCATTATCGGCATCCAAGACTTTGGATACATGTTTCAGGAACTATGATTCATTGGAAGCATTGTCTCAAATGCTCGTGACGATGCTGTACAACCAGGGTGATGACCATATCTTTTTTTTTTTACGAGCTTTGGCTGTTGTGTAACGCTCTCCCCGCTCCTCCGGCATTCTGTGTGACAATCTATTGCGATGTTATCCGTCCTCGTCTTCCTTGGTTAGTCAAGTGACTACGAGCCGTCGGATCGGCGGGCTGCGTTTACAGTTCATGCTCTACCGACCCAAGGCGATCTCAAGGACGTGTTTGAGACTGAGAGGAATGCCTCTAGCACTTTCGAGCTGTCACAGTGTCTGATTAGCCATGTTATATCCCTGGACACAGCTAACGTCTGCCACGACATGAAACAACTCGTACTAAACATGGGTTTTGGTTGCGCCCCCCATATATCGATTGGCATTCGTCAATAACCATCACTTCAGATGCAACTCAACATCGAGCTTTAGTTTCCCATGACCTTCTAAGTTTGATACAAGAGTCCTAGTGGGCGTTAAGAATCACCAATACCGCGTGAGCGCAGATCTTCATCCTGCATATCTCACCGTGATTCTTATCGTTTCTGCGCATAGCCTTTGGCAACAGCAGGAATCTGTTTGTTGTGCATTTTTAGCTCAAATGGTTGCATTCAAGCGGATGCACGTTGCCTAGCTGCAGGCTCCCTTCACGGGGCCATCGCCAGTCCCGTTGGAAACGATGTTGAGCTATGCCGAAGCAACTACTGTCTTTTGAGAAGCCAAGCTATTATGAATTGTTTCGATTGCCTCTTCCAAGGTAATGATTTAGGCTTGCTCTCTTTGGCACGGGACTTTGGCAATAACGGTGATGCATTTGTCATGTCAGCCCACCAATGATATTATTGTGTTCCTGTGATTCAAGGAAATGGCTATTTTCTTGTGGATTTAAGGCTGTGCCGGTCGATGTGAGCCTATGTGCAACAGTATCGATCATCCGTCTGGCTATCATTCACAATGGAACAGTTTGAATTTCACCCCGCTACATCCTACAATCGTGTTTGGTCAACTATCGAGCCGGGCGTCGATGAAAACTAGTCCTCAACCAGGACACGCAGACAGGCAGACGTACAACATTACAGCGATAGCAGCCTGGCGCCCGCAATCAGCAGGACATTTTTATCCACGACTATGTTGAGGAGATTTTTATGGTTGAGGGTGATTTGTACGACCAAAATCTGCAGCAGGGTTGGGAAAAGGGCGCATATGCGTACCGAAAGCGTGGAATGCGGCATGGTCCGTTGAAAAGTGAGGGAGGATGTTTGATGTTTATTGTCTGTATCCCCGTGGATGCAAATGGTAAAGAGGCTAGGGATAGAGTCTGACGGTTAGCTGCATTATTCCCGTTGGGATTTTCGTATCCTGCAGCTCAAAGGGGCCCTGCTTTGCTTTGCATGCGGACAAATTCCGTGAGTCAAACGTGATGGGATGGAAGCCGGGGCCGAAGCCCGGGTTTTCTCGGTCTTTACGACATGACTACACAGGTCATTGTATTGCGAAGAGCAGCAGCTTGATTCTTTATGGAAAGAAAAATATAATGATTAAGCAATATATAGGATGGTTATCAATAATGGTCTTGGGGCTTAGTGCCTGGTTATGAGGTGCTTGTGATGTGAATCGTATGCATATCAAGTAGGAGCTCTACGTGTATATAGAGCGAGCTGGTCTATGATCTGCTTAACTAAACTTCATATGATATATCTAATGCATTTGTTCACTTCGTTTTCTCATATTTTGAATCCTTTCTGAACAGATATTGAGAAAGGTGGGAAAGGCATACATGGTAGACTTGAGAGTTCGGTCATGATATATCGGCCTCGGGGATATCAGCTCAACATCTAACCTCAACATCCAACACCCTTCCCGATCTCAATTACCGTATTCAGCTCGTAATAAGATCTTTGTTAACTCATATTTCATGTATATAAGAATGGGAACCCTTCTGACATCGAACTATTATCATCAGCTTCATCACTCACTTCACCATCATGGCACCATCCCCAACAGCCCTCCAAACCCTCGAAGCAAGTCCTCGCGTCCACGACCTCCTGTCTCGCCTACACGCCGCATCAGAAGCTCAAGAAAAAGCCCTCTCCCAAACATGGTTTTACCTCAAATATCTCATCGGCTTCTACTTCACCGGTAAAACATGGTCTACATCCTCAGACGTCCACATGCGCGACAAATTCGTCGCTTTAGAGCAGGATAAATGCCATTTCATGTATCTTCTCGCTCGCAGTATAAATGCGAAGAATATCGTTGAAGCGGGAACCAGTTTTGGTGTTTCGACGATATATCTTGCTCTTGCGGTGGGACAGAATGTTAACGCTATGAGAGCGAGGGGTGAGAAAGTTACGGGCAAGGTTGTTGCTACGGAGTGGGAGAGTGCTAAGGCTGAGAGGGCGAGACAGCATTGGAGTGAAGCTGGCGAAGAGGTTGAGCCGTGGATTGACTTGAGAGAAGGCGATTTGAGGGAGACTCTTTCGCAAGAGGGTATGCCTGAGGAGATTGACATGTTGCTCCTGGATAGTAAGTCACTTCTTTTCAACTTATGATGGAGTACTAATTTTGTGAAGCTTGGATACCTATGGCTCTTCCAGCTCTGGAGACCATCAAGCCTCGTCTAAAGAGAGGTGCTATTATTCTGGCTGATAACACCAGGGTGGCGAAGGCGCTGTATAAGGAGTTTTTGGATTATATTCATGATCCTAAGAATGGGTTCAAGACGACTACTACTGCGTATAGTGGTGGGCTTGAGATGATTGTTTATCTGCCTTGATACAGATCTGAAGGCAAGGTTGTTGGGCAGTTTCAGGGATGAGATGGGAAAAGTTGAGATTTCAAATGCTATCTAGTAGTCTACCTAATGTATAGTTGTTTAGATCCTCTCTAAGACTTGCTGAGGTTGAATAGTATATATCGAGTTGCCCTTACAGAGAAGTCTCGAGACGAGATGCCAGTCTCCAAGTATACCAAAGATGGGCCCCTAGACCAATCAAGTTCAAGTGAATACACATCGCATGCGAAGTCGTAAATCTCTTTTTTAAAATCTGCATCCTAGAACTCGGTCCCTCAGTCGTCTTTCCATCCAACATCCCTATCTTGTCAGCCTCTTTCCAACATATAAGATCGAAGTAACTTACCCTGCTCAGCGCGATCCAACATCAACTTTCTCGTCCTCGGCCCAAATACCATAAGGTTAAGCCCAGATACAACACCCGATACTGCGAATGGAATCCAGTCACTTTTGTTCTCGATAAGCGACAGTGGACCATAGGGAGGCAGGGTTACGGCCGTGAGGAGGAGTAGAAGGGCTTGGCCTTGAAAGAAGATAGGGAAGATAATCTTTTGAAAGTTTATGTATGGAGTACGCGGGAGATGTTTAAAAGCGATTTTTGTGACAATGAAGGTTTGGTAGAGTTGGGAGCCGAGGAGGGTTGAGAAGGAGAAGAGGTGGATTGGTGCAAGGAGCGATGTGACGATGGCCATTTTGCAGTTTGATTCTAGATAAAGAGGTATTGGGTTGTGAAGTACAAGAGAAAAAGTATGGGTGAGGTTAGAAATGATATTGGGAGTTTCTTATACGTGAGGTTGAGGCGTAAATGAGTGGTATAGGTTAGATCCGAAGGGGCTCGGAAGTTAAGCTGATGTATGAGGTTGGCAGACGTAATGAGTCGCATTTGTAATTATTGAACAGTAATTCGAGCATTGAACCGCTACTACAAGCCAAGAATACTATGCACTTCTGTGCAATCATTATCTGAGTTTGTTTTACTGTTGTCGAGTGGTCCCAAATAGTTTCTGGCCATTTGTGATGACATTACCTAGACCCAGTGGGTAGAGACAATTCATCATTTTCTCAAATACAATTGCGACAACTGATTAGCCTCGACCATTAATAGAGCTCATGACAGCTAAAACGGAGATTTAATCTCAACGGCGTGATATGTCTCGATCGAAAGCCCCGGACCGCGCATCAAGACCCGCTTCAATATCCGGACCCGTTCGGCATCATTGTAAGCAGAAGTTTTCATCTGAATTATGGCCTCATGAGACAAAAAGAGAAAACATGCATGATGTCAGACAGAATCCAGTATTGTTTTCTTGCATGCAGGGGGAGCTCTGGTAACAACCAGCACATGCTTCACTTACAAAAGCTGAAATTGCGCAAAAAGAAAGGTCTCAGAGGGAGTCGAACCCTCGCTGGCGGAATCAGAATCCGCAGTCATAACCGTTAGACCATGAAACCTGAGCATATGGCAACTTTTGTGATTGCCAGCGATTCGAGTTTGCCATTATAGAATGTGACTGCAACGTCGATACCCACATAGCAACCCTCTAGTTTCAGTTTTTGGATGTCACTATCCCCCATTTTGATAGAGAATGGCTCTTTGACACTTGGGAAATGAAATTGAAATCAGGTTTCAGTTGTCACTGACCCAGAATCACCAGTCAGGGCACCGAGGTCTGCCTCTGAACGAGCAGATAACCCGATCAAAAAGAGCTGCGTTTAATATAGAACAAGGACTGAAATGACTTAATCTGTGACAGAGGTATATATTGAACGAAGGCACATCAAAATCAAGAAGATAGTAAGACCTCTTCCGACTCGAGCTCAAACTCAATGAACAAAGAAACTGCATATTCCATAAACATATAAATCGTAATCTCATAATTCTCAACCTAGGCATCAATGATCTCAAAGTTCACAAGCAAAGAGCATTTCGTCTCATGTCCCTTGAGATCCAACATACGAATGAACCTCCATCCAGGCTCAACATAAAGCAACCTCACCGCCGCAACGGCAAACATCGGGTTCCTTGTCCAACTATCATCACTCTTAATAAGCATGCGCAGGAAAGTCAGCTCATTGTCCTCATACTCCCACGTCAGCGTCTCATCCCAAAGAGGTTCCGTTGGGGGCGGGTTTGGTCCACGATGTAAGAATTCAAGCTTGTGCTGCTTATAAGGCTCTGTCTTGCGCTTTGGAGGATCACCTTTGATGTTATCAGGGTGGTACAGTGTGCATGTCAAGTAAGGCTTGATAGAGTCTGCTTCTGAATCGCCGTGTAGAGGAATGTCTGTTGCGCCTGCAACGTGCAGACGAAGACGCTTGCTTCGACCTGTACTCAGTCTTCCATTTCCACCAGCGCGAAGAGCAGAGGGTTTGAGAACATAGCCATCTGTTCCGCTGAAGAGAGCTTCGTTGAGCTGGTTGCTTGTACCAAAGTTCTGCAAATTCAAAGCACAAATCTGAGCACCGATTCCCCAATAAGGAACGGGCTTTAAATTAGTGGATGAGATTCGCGTGCCTTTGGGATAAACGCGCATGAGGTGATGAGCGTTGTGTCGAGCGATGTGTGTTGCGTGCTCGGGAAGATGAGACGCCAGACCTGACTCAGACACATTGATAAGGTGGTGATGAGGTCCGTTGGCGAGAGTTCCCTCTTCGAACCATGAGTTATTAATTGGCTTGACAGATTGTGCGTAGACACCAAGCTCAGCTAGCTCAGGGATGATGATAGAAGGCTCCTCCTTCTTTCTCTTATCCTTGTACTCCTGTCGTGCAGCCTTTTCCTCTTCTTCCTCTTCTGAGTCATCCGAGTTGCTATCGCTGCTTGAAGGCTCATCCGTAAAGTGATACTCAACAATAACAGCAATCTTTGCACCCAGATCCTCCAGCTTAACATGCTGTCCCGAGCCAGCTTGTTCTTCATGGCCAATATATCTCACAGCCTTGCTCAAAAGTCGATTACCAAAGACATCCTGCATGATATTGACAAGACGCATCTGGCCATATGCATCGCAGTGGTTCTCCAGCGATAGAAGAATAGGCGAAGGCCTGAAGCCATACTTTTGCGCATCAACTACTTCTTGATCCGCAGAATCCCGAATCGTCTCGCACACGAGGCGAAACGGAATGTTGGATACTAGAGTATAGCCATGTGTGACTTTCGGCTCATCTCTATCATCGCTATTATCCCATGCATCAATCTCAACGCATCTCGCCCCCGTTCTAATCGCACTCTCATAAGCAGTCGCACACGAAGATCCATAAAGCTGATGCGCCATAAGATAAGTATTATGACTCGAGCTAATAAAGTACTCCGGCAACGGATGCGATCTATCCGTGAGTTCAGGCGGTACGCAAATATGCGGTTTGCTAACGAGTTCCAAAAGCGCACGCGACGATTCTTCAGAGTCAATCTTGGCTTCCTTCTTGGAGAGCATTTTCTCCTTGACGAGGAATTCTCGTAGAGCGCTACTGACTCTGAGATCTGTTGCCATGCGACGTGCGCTGTGGCCGCCGCCTGCGACGGTGTTGTTGTCGATTTCTTCGCCGAAATCTTCATCGTTGATGCGACGGTTTTTGGAGGTGAAGGGGTTGAGCTCGCCGATGCGAGACGCGAGTTCTGAAGCCATTTTGATATGACGTTGTGAGATGGAGGAGTGAAGTGAGATGAGGTGAGGGGCAGCTGAGGGGAGCTTTCAGCTCATATAGCTATAGCTCAGCTGGAATGATGGAGACAAATACAAAGAGTGTATGTGATCAGATCATTTAAGGTCAAAGTGAAAAGAAAACAAGAGAAGATTATTACGTAGAGCCTTCTTCATGGTTTAAATCAAGAATCGATATATGATGCACTGCCCCGATCGTAAAATGTCACGTCTTGGCTTTTCTCATTTGCTTGATTTGAGTCTCTGCATAACAACACCAAAATGAGGCGCTAAGCAGAACCTCACTAGCCAAGCCAGCTCTTCACCAAAAGTCCAAGGCATGGATGTGCCAACGTCTACGGCACCTGAAGCCGAGTTGGCACAGCTGTAATGAGCCGTTATTTGCTGTATCGTGTCTCTTTGTGGATACCACAAGAGCTTCGCCACAATAGTCCAAGCTCTTGGGGTTTTGGTTGGTCTTGTCGTATTGTTTGCAACTATCGTGCTGTCTTTTATAATTACACAAAGAAGTCAATAAAGCTTTAATTCCCGAGGATAAATTTAGTCTCATAACAGGCTGTCACGTCCATCATTCATGATAAGTTCCTCAGATCATAGCCTCATCAACTCCGGCAGCAGTATCTCAATACCGAGGGCTTCCCAAGATGGCATCTCTTCCATATAATCATAGACTCATTGCACTATCCGATCCTAAGATCGAAAGAAAACATCATACTGCTTTTCCGAGACGCGCGCTGGCATATGCTGATGTCCAATGATGCCCCTCGCCCTCTGCCTTCGAACATCTTTATCTCCCAAGCACACCCAGTAGCCGGTTCGTGGTTTGCATTTCGTCAATGGCCTCCAATGTCGTTCGACATCACCAGTCTCATGCCTCTGTATCACTTTCCAGCCCTGACGAAGTGCAAGACTTCTCTGCACAGCATACGTGCTTGTGGGATAGGCGACCGAGAAGTCGACATGAGGCTTGAGGTAAGGAACCATTTGGTCGACTTTCCAGATAATGTTTTTCTCTACGAGGCCAATCCGCTCCTTGGTCGAATATTGTGCTCGCTATTTTGCCCATACGACTTCGGTATCATATCTCCTTGTAGGGAGACATAAAGTTTCTTGATATTGGGGAAAAGATTGGGTATGGCTTTGAGAAACTGCCTAAAAGACTCGATATCGCTGAGAGGAGGAGCGACCCTAAAATCTTCACTGATGTCTTGCAGGACCCATGGCGTAAATTCCCAGACGATTTCGACGGACGTGATGGCGTTAAGTCGTTGTTGCTGAAAGAAGTTGTGCATGTTCATGATCATCTCTTTAGTTGTCGTATGAAAAGTGTTGGTAGCGTATAGCACGTGTATTCCATCGCGATAACTGCATGAGTTAGCCAAGAGTTTGCAACACTGATCTAGGTATGGTTCTTACGCTTGTTGGCAGGAAAGTAGCCACCCCATAGCACCAACGGAACACTTCTTGGGCTTTTCGCCAGGCCAGCGCTCACATTGTGGGCGAAACCCGTTTCGGCCGTTCCATCCACAGACACACTCATCATCGCATGGCTGAGGATCATACCCTGGGCCGCGTGAGTCCATGATACCAGAAGGCGGAAGCCGATGACAAACGGAGCTGCGCCATGCCCATTTCATTTCTGGACTCTTCTCCCACCCAACAATAGTCGCACCGGGACGTGCAAGGAGGCGTTCAACAGCACTAGTTCCATACTAAGGCAGTTGCCGAAGACCACCATGACGCTGAGGATCGGGGGAAATTAGTACACCATAAATGAGATCCACGTGAAGGGTACGGTCGCCGAATGCAAGGCGGAGAATTCTCGTACGGATCTCAGTCGGTAGTCGTTGAAACAAGCCATATGCATTTACAGTTGTGGGAGATTGAGGCAGCGGCTCTGGAGTAAGCAGCCTGCGAGGTCGTCCATCATGGGAAGAAGGCACAGGAGGGGTGGTTAAACCGGGCACACCGGGAGGTTTGACGAAGCTTCTCATCATATTGGGCGGAAAAGTTGCTCATTTGAGCGTTGGCGGTTTTTTGTTTAACAGAAGAAAGAAGATGGAAGTTGGTGATTGAGAGGGACGGGAGATGGGATGGTAAAAGAAGTAGCTACCTAGGTACCTAGAAGAGGAAAGGAGCGAGAGAAGGCGAAGATGAAGGCAACGTTTGCAGTCCACCGGCTAGTGCTAGTTGTCAACAGTCTGCGTGCCAAGCTAAGGTACAATTCACAATTGGTTTTTCAAGTATATAGCTAATTCTTGGGAAACTTCTAAACCTAGCGCTGTATTCCATGATACAAATAAATTAACGTAGAATGATAGAATTCACACCTCTGCCATTGGTCAATTGTAATCAGCTACGCTCCGCCCCATGACGGACCCTGCGTTACTGATCGCGGAGAACCCCACCCCCACCATTACTGACATTGACAGTGCAACCCAACCCTTCCGTAGTGCGGAGAGCTCCAAAATTTTCTTCTTAAACCTTTTCGACAACGAACCTTCTGACGTTGCCATTGATCAGTCTTCGACTGTCATCAATAATTGCCCCTGAATTCTTCGAAATTCCAAGCGCCTAAAATGTGCGGAACCTCTAACGGAGATACCGCCAGCAGCACCGCCGCGCCCGCTGCCACTGAGTCCGCCTCGACGAGCAACGGTGCTTACCCAGCGCAGGGCCAACCCAAGACCTCCCCCTACCAATCTGTCCATGATTACATCTCTAATGTCAATAACTTCAAGATTATCGAGAGCACACTCAGAGAGGGCGAACAGGTATGTTCTTTGCCCACTGCATGTCCACGTGCTACTGGAGCCTGGGGATACAATCTGATAACCTTTCCCCGACTATTCCTATGTTATGGAAGAAAACTGATTAGCTCCAGTTTGCGAATGCCTTCTTCGATACTGAGACAAAGATTAAAATGTAAAGATGAGACCAGAATACTGCAGATGGAGGATTCGGAAGCTGATACTTGTGCAAATAGTGCACGCGCCATCGACGAGTTCGGCTGTGACTATATCGAGCTCACCTCGCCAGTTTCTTCGCCCCAGTCCTACGAGGACTGCAAGGCAATCTGTGGGCTTGGCCTAAAGGTTAGCCTTGATGCCCTATCCACTGCTGAGCGGTCGAAACTGACAAGATACTTAGGCCAAGATTCTTACGCATGTCCGCTGCAACAGTATTTTATCCCCGCCTTCACATCTCCCCTCCGCGACAATGCTAACAACTCTTTAGTGGAGGATGCCAAACGCGCAGTGGCAAGTCAAGCTCAACTCCCGGTCACGCAAGCATTCAACTAACACAAACTAGGAGTGCGGTGTCGATGGTGTTGATTTAGTTATTGGAACTTCGAGCTACCTACAGAAATATAGCCATGGGAAAACAATCGAAATAATCAAAGAAACCGCTCTTGAAGTCATCGAATATGTCAAGAGGTATAAACCACTTGCCTCTACCGTACAAACTCATGAAATTGAGTAGCTTCTGTGGGTCCAAGCTAAGACGGCCAATTGACCAATGGGAAATTATCCGATCTTTAATTGCAGTTTGACCAATCGGCCGTTTGAAATCAGGCAAAATGACCCACAGGCGCTACTCAATTTCCATGAGTTGATACAATACATCAGGACGTCAAGTACTGACCTACAATCTAGCGCCGGTGTTGAAGTTCGTTTCTCTTCCGAAGACTCTTTCCGTTCAGATCTTGTCGATATCCTCTCTCTTTATAAAGCTGTGTAAGCAACCAGTTCTTCAACCTATGTGGTTTTTAATGTACTGAACCTGGCATACAGCGATGAAGCAGGTGTCAACCGAGTGTAAGTGACCTACCTAGGGTAGGAAGCAATATCGACTGACAATACATAGTGGCGTTGCAGACACAGTGGGCGGGGCTACCCCGCGAATGGTCTATGATCTCGTCCGGACACTGCGAGGCAAGTTGGCAGCAGACTCCGCGATTCCGACTTTTGGCTAACCCGAACCTTCCAGGAGTCGTTGGATGTGATATTGGTATGTAGTCGGATGCCACGATGCCTTCAAACCCTTCAAGGTGGAGTACTAATAAGCAAAAAGAGGTCCATTTCCACGACGACACTGGCTGCGCGGTTGCCAATGCCCATAGTGCTCTCGAAGGTGGAGCTTCGTTTGTCGATACAAGTGATTCCCTTCATTCTTTTCTTCCTGCTCTTATCTGACTCGAATAGGTGTACTGGGTATTGGCGAACGTAATGGTATTACCCCGCTGTAAGTAAACGCCTTGAGCTGTGATATCAGCAGAAAGAGTCAACTTGATAGCTAACTGTCGAGTATAGTGGCGCTTTTATGGCCCGAATGGTTGTAACGGCGCCTGAGTATGTGAAGTCTCGCTATAATCTCAAAGCATTGAAAGCCCTAGAAGAACTTGTGGCAGAAGCGGTCCAAGTCAACATTCCCGTAAGATAACCTACCAAAAGTTCTCACCAAGTCACTAGCAGCATCAGCTACTAACAATCAGTTCAAAGTTCAACAACCCTATTACAGGGTTCTGCGCCTTGTGAGTCATACATCACAGTCTCTGATACCGTGTCATCTTGCCGAGAGTTGAGCTCTCTGGGCTATATAGATTTCTAGAGACTCCATTGTACAACGTATCGTAATACTAACACCGACAATAGCACGCACAAGGCCGGCATTCATGCCAAGGGTATGTCGACAAAGGATGCTGTTATTATCCGTTTCATCGCTAATTCTCGCAGCAATTCTCGCGAACCCCTCTACTTACGAAATCATTGACCCCAGTCTGTTCGGACGTGAGTCTCCATGCTGCTCTTCCTCTCTTGAATACTCACCCTTCCATAGTCACACGTTACGTCTCGATCAACTCAAGAATCACCGGCTGGAACGCTGTCAAGTCTCGCGTGGAACAGCTAGGTCTCAGTATGACAGATGAACAGGTCAAGGAGGTGTAAGTTTCTCTATGCTAAGAGATATTAAGAAGTTAAAGTGGAACAAAAATAACTAATTTGGGGAATAGGACCGCCAAGATCAAGCAGATAGCAGATATTCGCCCCTTGGCAATCGATGATACTGATAGTATTATCCGTTCCTACCACCTAGACCTTAAGTCATAGTCCAACACGAGTGTGTTGGGGATGGATTCCGAAAGCCTGGTGATCTGTGTGCACGGTCATAGGTTATGGTGGATACATTGGCGTCCATGACAATGCTTTGCCCTCAGGAGGCGGCATAATGCTTGGTGGCATACATCCCCGGTTTAGGTTTCTGGTTATGTTGGTGTTCCAGGTTTGGTGGTGACTTGCACCTATGGCCTCGGAATGACGTGGTTTAAAAAATGTAAATAAAGCAAAAAGCTAAAAGTAATCGAATTACACGTCTTTTATTTTCATTAAATATCTTATTATTTTACATATTATCTTCCCAAGTCCGCGATTTCTGCTATCGCCTCAGGATATCTCAAGAGCTCACAAAAAACGGCAGCCTTGCGCACCAGGCAACAAGGCAACAACATAAGAGCCCCACTATCCTTCACGACGCGTAGAAAAAGAAAAATCTCGAAATTTTCTTTTCACTTTTCTTTCTCTTTTCTCTCCAATTCAAAATTGAACAACGCAAATAACCACGTTCATGTTTCTCTATACATAATTGATGCGAGGTGCGTCGAAAGACCTGCGCCCAAGACCACCGATTTTGAGGAACACAGAATGGAGAGAAAAGCGAACAATCTTGGGTGCGGTGCTTCCCTCGACGATGGGGAGGAGCGCAATGATTGAACGTACATACTTTATTGTAATATCTACTAGTGATTAATGACCTGCTGATGGGAGTCAGGTCTGTGAATGTTAACGGAGTGACCGACTGTAACTGTCGACACTTGGTAATGCCTGGGTGATCAGCATAAGAATTAGCTGTGCTGCAACATGATGCATGACATTATACTTAACAATGTCTATAGCTATGATACCACGACGATGCACATGTCTCGGCGATGTTAAACTAAAGGCATTACGATTGAGGACTGCTACAATGCTGCCTGACGATTGACAAGTGTTAGTTGGTTGTCCCTACAAACCTTCCAGGCCCCCATATCAGCAAACTGCCACCCTGCACTGTCAATGTCGAAGACTTCACAATACCCGGGCAAACATTTATACCCTTGCTTGCTATGCTATATCACACAATACACAAGAAATATTGAGACAATCAGTTGAATTCAAGGAACTATTTCGAGCTATCCTGGTCATGCCTATCGACTCATGCCCAAAGCAGAATCGCATAAAAAAAGCAGCAGACTCAAACCATCCACTACCGTTATCCAGAAATATATACAGCAATATTAAGCTGCAGAGAAGAGAAAAGAGGACCTTGTCCCCCCGCATGACCTATCCGCCTGTTCATTTTGTCTCTGTTGTTTTTCGAGCGCTTTTTTGCTAACGTTCGTAGGTAAAGAGTGAAGAAAAAAATATTACCGATGGTACTGTAAAGCAAATGATTGGAGTTAAATTTATCGACACCTGAAGAAATGTTAGAAGATGCAGCGCAACTGGGTATGACGGGACTTACTTATTCCTCGGGCATATCGGCAATGCTGCGAGCTGCTGCCTTGATAGCAATGAGATCTCGCTTAGCCGCAAAGTTCTCGGCCTTAAAGTCCCGAGTATCATAGTGAGAGTCGGGACCTCCAGGACCAGTAGCACCGTCATCACCATCAACGGCATCAAGAACTGCCTCAGCAGCGCGCTTGGCCTTCCAGCAAGGTTGTCCTCGCCACAAGCACCAGCGCTTATCCTCCTGAAGAGTCTGGAGGTCACGCTTGGCGGTAGCATTGGGAGCGGCATCGGGGAAGAAGTCCTCGAGCTCAAGGCTCTTGAAGTACTCCTCGGGGCTACCACGGGCAGAGAGGGCGATCAGGTTGGCAAGTTCGACGATGGAGCGCTTAGCCTTGTGGGCGGCGTCACGGGGAAGATGAGCGGTGTTGGGTGCATCGGCAGATCGGGTGTCGAGGGATCGAGTTGCGTGGAGAGCGTTGTGAAGAGCTTGACCGGCATCACGCTTGGCCTTCCAGCATGGCTGTCCTCGCCACATACACCAGGGCTCAGGAGCAGCATCGCGCTTAGCCTTCCAGCAGGGTTGTCCGCGCCACAAGCACCAAGGCTCAGGAGTAGCATCACGCTTGGTCTTCTTCCAGCAAGGCTGGCCTCGCCACAGGCACCATCTAGGCTCGTTCTCAGCCTTGGGAGCGGGTTCGGGAGCAGCGTCACGCTTGGTCTTGCTCTCCCAGCAGGGCTGTCCGCGCCAGGTGCACCAGGGCTTGGGCTCAGCAACTGGATCAGGCTGAGGAGCAGCGACGGGTTCGGGGATAGCCCCAGGCTCACGCTTGGCCATGCGCATCTTTTCCTTCCAGCAAGGCTGTCCACGCCAGGTACACCAGGGCATGGGGTCGGCGACAGGGTCGGGTTGGGGAGCAGCAACTGGCTCAGGGATAGCCTCGCGCTTGGCCATCTTCTCCTTCCAGCATGGCTGGCCACGCCAGGTACACCAAGGCATCGGATCAGCGACGGGGTCAGGTTGAGGAGCGGCGATGGGTTCGGGAATAGCTTCAGCTTCACGCTTGGCCATGCGCATCTTTTCCTTCCAGCATGGCTGGCCACGCCAAGTACACCACGGCATGGGCTCAGCAACTGGATCAGGCTGAGGAGCAGCAACTGGCTCGGCGATGGCCTCTCGTTTAGCCATCTTTTCCTTCCAGCAAGGTTGACCACGCCAAGTGCACCAAGGCATCGGATCAGCGACGGGGTCAGGTTGAGGAGCTGCCACAGGCTCGGGAATAGCTTCACGCTTAGCCTTCATCTTCTCCTTCCAACAGGGCTGTCCACGCCAAGTACACCAGGGCATTGGATCAGCAACAGGGTCGGGCTGAGGCTCAGGGACGGCATCACGCTTCTGAGGACCGCAGAAGTGCTCACGGCCAGCCTTGCAGATCGCATCGGCATTCTTGTCGCCCTTTCCAATGAGTTCCTCGCATGGCTTGCCCTTGTAGTCGAGGTTGCAGAAAGGGGTGAAGAAATCCGGACCGTAGTTGTCGAAGGCAGACGGAGGAGGTGCCGCGAGTGCGGCTCCGGCCACCGCGGCCAGAGTAACAAAGGAGTATTTCATCCCAGGAGTCGTGTCTTAGAGAGAGTGTTTCGAAATGGAAAATTGTTAAAGTGAGTGGTACTCGTAAAAGAGTGGTCGTGTATGAAAGGTGTTTTGAGATATCGTTATCCTTCTTTCGATGGGAACGAGTCTGAAGAAAAATAGGAGTGTATTTATGAAGGAATTGAGTAGTTTTTTATAGATATCCGGATCACTGTTCATGATAAAGTCTGACAAGTTGGCCATCTTGAGAGAAAGGGATTTTGCCCGTGCATACACACTTGCTCTGGTTGTGGTGTTGTAAGGCTTCTATTGAGGTCTATTGACGCTTTGCGGGGTCAATAAGCCTTCTCGCCTCTCGGTTCGAACAGTAGCAGTCAATGCGAGATTTCTATTCCGAATAGACCCAATTCAAAGGCGATCAAAGAGAGTACAAGCCACGAGATCGATATAGGAGATATCAAAGCTTCCTCTAGAGAGTGTGAGTAGCTTTGCGGCTTATTCATTACGTGGGACTATCAACTAAACTACTCTTAGCTTAAACCACGAGAACCAAATGTGACATTTCAAACTCATTCGTCTCGCTTTTTACTTGTCATACGCGAATGCACGAGAAGAGCATCTTGGCAGGCGGGATAGCGTTGGTTCATGTGAGTTGGCGGGTTATTTGGTTGATAACTGGGCTATCAGTGCTTAGTGAGGTTCTATTGACACCCAAAAAGGGTAAGAAGGCGTTTATAGCCCACAAACGGTGAGAGGAGATGAAACAAACGAAATTTTGCCTTTAAGAAGTGGCTTTGAAAGAGTTTAGAAGTGTTCGAGAAAAAAGAAGCTTTATTTGGTTTCATTGGTAGTGCTTGGTGATTATTACTGTAATATCAAGGTTAAGGGGTGAACTCGTTAGACATAACATAATCAACTTCGCGATATCGTAACTCTCATGGAGAAAAATGGGCGTCGAAAATAGTAATAATTCAATTTCTATAGCTGGCCAATAAGCCAACTTAGTCTGTGCTGATATCTGACGACGCAAGTACTTGATATCCTGGTCCCGTCTGCCAGTGTCAAGCAGGCGGCATCCACTCTATCGCATCAACCAATCATCTAGCCATCGTAGACGATAACAAAGGACCAGATTACAGATATCTATGCTGTATTTTGACAAGATGCCAAAAACATTGACCGGTGGATCAGTGTCGAGACTGTTCCGCCTCGTTGTAAAAGCCACTCCTAAGCGACCACTCCAATATCACAAGCACATGAGCAGTTTCTTTGGCGATGATCAAAGCCTTAATCAGAACACATGTTAACGAGCAGGTCGAATTCTTTGTTACGAGACGCTGAGGAGGTTCTCGGTAGTCTCAAAACGGGTCTCAATAGATTCAGGGGTGATGGGCTTTGACCTCTCAAAGAGAGGAAACTTCAACGAAATCACCTGGGAAAAAACCACTAACTTCTCTATGCGTTCTTCACTTCCTAGGATCCCAGTTCTTATCCACCTGATCCAATAAGCCCTTCATCCCCAACACTTTGGACCCCAGTATCTTCTCAAGACTGACCAACTTGAAGCTCGCCTCAGCACTGGTCTTCCCATTAGGCAGTTGATTCGCATCATCATGCACAACTACCAAACCATGAGGAAAGTCCTTGTTCAGAGCCGTTCCTACAGCTGTTATACCATCTGTGTTGGACACGGGATCGATCTGACCGTCTGATGACTCTACGAGTGTAAAGGTGGTAACGAACTCGTGGGGTGAGGCTCGACGGTAGACGTTGTATGCGCTGACGCCTTGGCATGATACTAGGATAAAGCCCTCATTAGGCTTGGAGCCGTAAACCAGAGTCACGCCTTCAACGTCGCCATAGAGTTTGCCATCGCCGACTTTGCCGATGACTACACCCTTGTCTTTTGAATCGGGCTCAGCACCGTATCGCCACAGGGCGGAGGGTTCCTCGCCGAGGAAGATCCAGCCGTTTTCCTCATCCGTAACACAGCCTTCGACTTGCCCGCCACTACCGCCTTGGAACTCTCGTACAAGCTTTGTCTGAAGTTCTCCTTTGGATGTGGACGTGAGTTCGTACTGGAGATATCGTGCTGACTTCTCGTTGACGAAGAGATATTGCTTTCCTGTCTTCGGTGAGAGGTACGTGCATGAGCCATAGACCTTGTAGTCTTTGACAACGGGGTGAACACCGCCAGGAATGTTGGTCAGTGTTCCGTTGGGCAACATCTCGAAGAGACTTGATCGTCAGCTAAACTCTGATAGCAGGTAGACGATACTTACCAGAGAGTGTCGTCCGCTCGACACGCAGCGAAAGCCAAATCAACCTTTCGATCACCCGCCTTGAAGCCATAAATCATATCAACGTTATTCGGCTCGCCAGCTGTGAAAGACTGAAGAAGATTGCCAGCTAGGTCAAACACACCAAGACCAGCTTCCTTTCCAGACTTCATCGTCGTGACGATTCGAGACTTTTCTGGGCCCTCAGGTGAGATCCAGATTGCAGGATCATCGCCATCACCAAGACGTGGCTCGGTCTCGTAGGTTGGCTCGACGAGAAGAAACGAGCAGTGAAGACCTCCCCATCCCTTATCGCATCTACACTCGTTAGGTCCAACACATTTGCCATGACCGGAGCACTTGTCAGTGCATGTAAAACTGCTGCATGTTTTTCCAGCGAAACCAGCGAAACCAGCGAAACATTCGCACTTGCTCTTCTTGTCCTTGATGCAGTATCCATTGCCTCCACAAGTTTTGCAGATTGGCTCAGTCTTGGTGTTTGTCTTGACTTTCCTCGGGTCGTACTTGGTGTTGGCCTCGATCTTGAGCTTCTTCAAAGCATTGTCGAGGGATGATACCGCAAAGCCATTGACATCCTCTGATTCAATGGCGTAGGTAAGAGCACCGGCAGGATAATTGCTCGTAGCGCCCTGATAGATATTCAGACCCTGAACTTCAATATCTTCCTGGCCAGTCAAGGAAATTGTGCCCTGAAGCTTAAAAGAATTGTCATAGACAGCGACTTTGTCTGTTTGGGCGACAAACAAATAGTCTGAGCCCTTCTTTGGAACATAAACGGCCAAGCCAGTCACATCCTCCTCTGCCTTGCCAATCTTGGTGATCTTGGGTGCCTTTGTTGACTCTTTGAGTGAAAATGCGTAAACGTTCTTGTCATCATCTGTAGAAATGTACATGAGAGACTCAGAGCGTGAAACGGCACATCCCGACGTTTCAAAGTCAGTAGGGAAAGTTTGGACCTAACAAGTTAGCAAACAAGTCAACCTCTTTCTAAGTAAAGCTTACCTGGACAAAGTCGACTGACTTCTTTGTCTCTCGAAGTAGCAATTGCACTGCCTGGCCTTTTCCAAACAAGTAGACATAATCGTTACCAGCAGGGCTCTTCCAACTGCACAGCGCAGACCAATCTCCTAACACTTTAAAGTCTGCTTCTTTGATCTGCTTAAACTTTGGCATCTCATACGCTCGAACAACAGAATCCGGTTGTGCGATAGTGACAAGAATATCCTTCTTGTTAACATCGTAGACTGTGGTGACAAGCTTGCTGCGTCCTGGTGTTTTCGCTGTGACTTCTTTCAGAGGAGACTTTGAGTTGATGTCGTAGACGTGAAAGCCTCCCTTATCAGGTCCGCCATCATTTCCAATTAATAGAGGACTCCGATCAGAGTAGTAAACAGCAGTCCAATCAGACTCAACTTCGCTGGTGTAAGCAGAAACAGTAACGTCTACTTCCACCGCCTTGACGTAGCATATCTGAAAAACAACGGCCAATAAGCCAAAGAGAGTTGAACCAACCATGATTATCAGAATACTCTTCCTCCGCAAAAAGGAGCCGCCAACATCTTTCGTTGCCATGCTTTTATATGATATTCAATTGAGCACGTGCTACGCTCAATTGGTCACTTATGCCGATCGAGGTGATATCTGATGTCCTGCCAATTTAGTTCAGGCTGACATCGAATTCTACACCGAGCACTTTTGTTTCGGCAGGTGAAACGATGCTCGTGTTGCGAGGATGTAGTTCTATTGGGTGAGACAGGGGGTTGGGGTCTCTTAGCGGGCATATTTATCGTACGTAGGGTATCTATTTCAGACGTTGATGTTATAATGTTGAGGGAAATATAATGAGACTAGGCAAAATAAAGTAAATAAGATTAATTAAGTTTATGGTTTATTTCTGGTGTTGTGTTGACTGAATTTTGTACTTCAATTCTTCTCGGCTTTATTGTTGTATACTCCAAACCTCTTATTCATGCGGATCCGTTTCGAAACGTTGATCCCAACCTAGTACATACTACTATAACGGCGATTATAACAAAAATAAACCGTGAAGAACCCTGGCATTTACCACACGATCCTGGACTTAAGATAAGAATTATGATCACACAAGTCAGCCTTTAGAACTTCTCTTCAGACCCATCGATAGAGTGTCCAATAATCCCTGGGCTGCTGTAGACAGTGGACCAGATCGATGAGTCTGCACTTCTTCAGCAAAACTTACACGCCCCGTAAACCAGTGCAGCCAGTTTTCCGCTCTAACTCCTTCATCAGCTCGAAACAGGCCAACACTCACATCAATTACACTTGAATCGGTAATATCTCGCCAAAATACGGTTGCGCCGCATCCACCGCAAAAGTGACGAACTGCTCCTTGTGACGACTGATACAACTTCAGGGAGCTCACTTGCAAGTTCTCAAAGTCCAGGGTTGTCTCCGATCTCGAGCCATTGTCGGAAATGATAGAAATATTTGCGCGAGGAATAAAAGCCCAGGTCTGTATCTCGAAACCAGAGGCCAACCGACAAGACTCGCAAACGCAAGTTCCAGCCAGATACTTGTCTCCTTGGATCCACCACTTTTCGTCTGATGGGTTTGATGTAATAGACTCATCAGTAGAACAGTAAGGATACATCAGGTCGGTATAGTTGCGATGTGGTAGATAGCTAGCCTCGTTTGGATGCGTGATGCGAAGATGTATGGCTTTGCAAGCACATACTGCATCGAGATATTTCGGGTCCGGTGTAAAAGGCCCCGAATGCGTGCGCATTGTTGACTTTTGTTGCTTCTCAAGAGGCATCCATATCGAGGCTCCTCCATCAATGGTATCTTCAACTTTCTGATGTGCTGAATATCTTACTTTCCCACCGAATTCGTCACTCCTTGTGATAACACCAGTGGCTACCTCCCAATTCAACTCGCCATGATCATCTCTGCGTGATTGGTATATGTGGCATCCGCAGGTAGAGCAAAAATACCGAGATGAGCCATCAGTAGCCTCAAATACACTCAACTGATCGAAAGAGCTCGGTTTCTCGGTAGGAAGATAGGACGTGAAAAGCAAGCCAGTTGAGTAGCGGCAGGTATTGCAGTGACAAAGAGAAAGATCAACGATTCCCTCGGTCTCCGAGATCTCTCCCATTTGCCGAGAGATGTTCCCGCAAAGACACGTTATCCAATGCATCGTTACAAAAAGTCTAACATTTTTAGTCAATAAATGAAGAGCATATGATAGTGCTTATGGCTGAAGCACGTGTCAAAGTGTATTGATGACGACACCAGAGAACCCCAGATTCTGCACTTACAGTAAAAGCTGAATAATATGAATTACATCCGCCGATATAGGAGCTTAGCACAATCCGAATAAGGAAATAGAATAAAAACACTTGAATTTCATCGATATTATATGTAATTAATTGTTTTTGAAAAAGACCTTTCTCGGACTTTTACATATATCTAAAAGCTCCATTTAGATATGTACATCCGTTCGGGGCCCCGCACCGGCATTTGATTCGGGATAGATACAACATGAACGAGATCGGATAAAGGAACAACCGTCATTGCACGAGATATATAAGTCTCGATACCTTCTCAAAATGCCAAGTCTGTATCTACAATATCATCTTTTTAATTGGCCTTACAAAGATTCAGTTGGTTTGAGATATCATCATGGCTAGCACCAAAGACTTGCAAATCGCCATCATGGGCGCTGGCATGGGCGGACTAGGAGCTGCCCTAGCTCTAGCCAAACAAGGTTTCAAACACATTGATGTGTATGAGACTGCCAGTAACCTTGGTTTTGTAGGTGCCGGTATTCAAATGGCACCGAACATGGGAAGAATCCTTGATAGGTTAGGATGCTGGGACGCTATTGAGAGGGAAGCTACCTGTGTAGCTGGAAGCAGTATTCGACGTAAGTTTATAGGCCTCATATGTTCCGAGCATGGATTGACTTGGTGCAGAGGGAGCAACTAATGTTGAGCTCGCTCACGTTGACATGCCCGATATGAAAGGAAAATATGGTTACTCGCATCTCTGTGGCCATCGATCTTCCCTAGCTGGTCACCTATACGAAGCGTGCAAGAAAGAGAGCGCCATTAACTTTCACTTTGCCACGAGTTTAGTCGAAGTTGAGAGTTTCACTCCCAAGGTGGCCTTCAAACTCCAGCCAAGAGACGGAGAAGCATTCACTCGTGAAGCTGATATTCTCCTCGGCGCAGACGGCATCAAGAGTGTAACACGCTCTCAGCTCCTCCAACAAGTTGACGCTACACCCGAAGAGGCCGAGACCGGTCAAGCAGCATATCGCATCATGCTCAAGCGAGAAGATATGGCTCATGATCCTGAACTTCTGGCTCTTATTGATAGCGATGAGGTTGTACGATGGGTGGGAGAGAAGCGACATATTATCGCATACTCAATTGCCAATAAGTCCATTTACAACTTGTCGACTGCTCACCCAGATGATAACTTTGCATCTGCTCCTTCTATGACATACACCACCAAAGGATCCAAGAAGGTTATGCTGCAAGTGTTTGAGACTTTCTGTCCTCTTGTGCAGAAGATGCTCAACCTTGTTCCTGAAGGAGAAGTCTGCGAGTGGCGCCTGAGGATGTATAAGCCGTTGCCTACTTGGACTTATGGATCAGTGGCTTTGTTAGGAGATGCTTGCCATCCAACGCTTCCACATCTTAGTCAAGGAGCAGCAATGGCCATCGAGGACGGATCGACAATCGCCGAGGTTCTATCTCTAGCCCCCGATACTCGGCCCGAAACTATCGCCAAGTGCTTGAAGGTTTATGAACAATCTCGAAAGGAATGGACTTCGAGCCTCGTCGAAATGGCGTATCTGTCTGGTCGAACGCTGCATCTTGGTGAAGGAAAGGCAAAGGAGGAGAGAGATAGGATGTTCAAGGAGCACAAGACTAGTGGCTCAGTCCCTGATAAGTGGACGTCTCCGGATGTACAAAAGATGATTTACACAAATGATTGTGTCGCAAAGGTTCGGTCCGAGTTTGAGACAGCTTTTGCCGCAGCATAGTATCATATTAGTTTAGGCTTGGCAATCACACAATTCAGGATAGGTTTTTATACAGAGACGGACCTTACAGCGCAAAGGGACTTGAGATTTTGAGAGATATTAAAAAGAAACAGGCTGTCAAATTTTGGCATTTATTTCGCTGAACTCATCTAAAGCTGGTCTGTATTTCTGTCACTGAATTGAGGTCTTGTGTGTTCAGACTGAATATTATGAAATTATAAGTCGTACTTTATCGAGGAAACAAAGAAACACATAACACAAAGCCAGATCTCTGTAATCGAACGATCCCCAACGCCATGAAATAGGAAACCCTTTCCAGTTGCTGATGCGCCACGCTGCGCCTATGACCAGTCGCATATTTGCCAAGTGAACCGATCCCTCCATATTGAGAGTCTGCATGTCCGCTATCGGCGGTGGTATCGAGTCGCAGTAGATCGGCATTTAGAAGAGGCAATCCAAACAGCAGCAGCACGCCAGACCAGCGAGAAGACCAGTCATGATACCGCCGCCAGCACCACCACCGCCTCCTCTTTGATCATCTTGAGGATAGTAGCCCTGAGGAGGCTGTCCGTAGGGGCCGGGCTGAGGAGGATAGGGACCCTGACCAGCGGGAAAGGGACCTTGTTGCTGGTTGTAGTAGCCCATCTGAGGACCTTGTTGATAATAGCCTTGCTGGGGAGGAGGGCCCTGTTGGTATGGATCTTGCTGGTACCCGCCGTATGTAGGTTGAGGGGCACCTGGGGGAGGGCCGTAGGCGGGAGGTTCGTCTTGCTTGAAAGCCATGGTGTGATGTTGTTTAGTGCGATGCGACAAGAAAGGAGGTAGATATTGTATCGAGAATGCGCAAGGTGTATCGACGAAAGTAATAGCGATCGCAAAGAGAAAAGTAAAGATGGAAGATGAAAGAGAGAAAGTGGATGTGACGGAATACAAAAGAAAAAGGAACGACCTCAGTGAGGAGAAGTGCCAAAGCCAAGCTCGTAGTAGATTGTTTTGGAGTTGGTGCCAAAGTCAGTCTCAAGCTCCCTCCCTCTTCTCTCCTCTAACTCACATGGCCTCTGCGCTTCGTACCCGAGAACGGACGCCACAGAGACCGCGTTGCTCCATTACGTGGACTGGATTGGACATATTTCAGCTGCGCCACGCTTGGCTCGATAGATTGAGCGCCCTGTCACTTGGCGTTTGACAAGCTCATCTCATCTCCCAACCTAACAAGGGCCCAAGGGGATCTTCAAGGATATTTACCGAGTCACAGGTTTGTATCAGTTTTTGACACATGTCAAGTAATTGTGTGAATTTTTATCAAATCAATTTTTACGAGTGAGTATTTGCTTCAAATACGGTTCTGAAACAAACCCCAACTTGAACGTGCTGCACGAGTCCAGCTGCGCCACACATCCTTTCTCCGTGTTCGAATCCTCTCATGCCGCTTTTCCGATTAACCAGCGGCAATCTCCATGATGATTCAACATCAAACTGTGTCAATGGCACGATTACACGTAGTAAAGCCACCGAGACCTGAGTGAGGTTTTAGCAAAGTAACGTAACCAAATTGCACCAAATTACATCTTTCTTCGTATTCATGCTTCGGAGATCGGATCGGATAAAGTTGGCCCTGTGGCTAGTGCACATCATGTGATTCGACGCAGCCATCGCCTCGAGCAGCTGTGGCTTGACTTCTGCCCCACCAATGCTCAAACCGCCGCACCACGAAAAAGTGAATAAATTCAACCATCACTAAAACCCCACGATCACGAAGTGACGCTTGGACGAGCCACGACGACGCATCCCTACGGCACCGCGAGACCTATACAAAATCTCTGAACAAATCGCACGGATACGCTCGATTCAAAATGGCTGCCGCCGTAGCGAACCAGCCCAAGTGAGTTGCTCTGCTCTCCTTGACTGGGGTGTTATATCGATATCCTTTGACTAACCCCACCATTCAAAAACAGGCACGACTGGGCCGACGACGACGATATTGAGGAGACCTCCACCGATCTCCCTGAGCCTCAGACCATCTCCAACAAGGATGGAACAAAGACCATCATCACATTCCGTTACGATGACGACGGCCGAAAGGTCAAGACCACTCGCCGAATTCGCTTCACCACCCACACCGAGACCGTAAACCCCCGCGTCGCCGACCGAAAAACTTGGCCCAAGTTCGGCCTCAGTGCAAAGGATCCTCCCGGCCCTGCTCCCGATACCACCTCCGTCGGTGAGAACATCATCTTCCGACCAAGCGTCAACTGGCGAAAGGCCGAGAAGGATGAGTCCGCCGACGCCAACGCCCAGTCCATGAAGGACAAGCTCAAGGACAAGCAGGTCAAGTGTCGTATTTGCAATGGTCAGCATTTCACTGCCAGATGTCCTTACAAGGACACCATGGCGCCTATTGGAGAGAGCGGCGCTGCAGATGTTGCTGCTGGTATGGGAGACGAGCCTGCTGCCGCCGGTGCGGCTGCTGGTGCCAAGAAGGGTTCATATGTTCCTCCTGCTCTGCGTGGAGACAGGGGAGCTGGCGAGAGAATGGGATCCAAGTTTGGCGAGAGGGACGACTTTGCTACACTGCGTGTCACCAACGTAAGTGCCGTCATGCTGATCTTCCACATCACAAAACTAACAATATCCAGGTCTCCGAGATGGCCGAGGAGGGAGAGCTGCGCGACATGTTCGAGCGCTTTGGTCGTGTCACCCGAGTATTCCTTGCCAAGGACCGAGAAACCGGCATGGCCAAGGGCTTCGCGTTCATCAGCTTCGCAGACCGGGGCGACGCCGTCAAGGCCTGTGCAAAGATGGACGGATTTGGTTTCAAGCATCTCATTCTACGGGTGGAGTTTGCCAAGAAGGCTCAGTAAGGCGGCTGTTTCGATCTTGTCATGGGTTAGTTAGGGGCATGCTGCACGGTAATTGCATCGAATCGGTTGCGGGGATGTTTTTCAAAAATTATTTTCAACCTCATGATTTCATGACCCTTTAGGATATGGTCTGGAGTAGGACAAAAGTGAACTTTTCGTCTTTTTTGTGATCTAAGAGGTATGATAAGAGGATGGGGGTAGACAGCGCAAACCAAGATTTGTTAAATGAGCGTTACTTCCAGAGTGTTTTCGCAGCATTTGCTTCGGTGCTTGATAGGAGTAGAAGGAAGTAGCAGTGGGCTTTTATCAAATGGCTAAGCCTTCATTAGTTGCGAAGTCGCGAGTCAGTCTTGATATACTCTTGAAGAACGAGTCTCGTTCATACTGCATGTTGGTATTGTCCCTTTGAGGATCATTATGGATGGGTGATTAACTCATAGAGAGCATTGCTGGTAACACATTAAATGTCTGCCATGAAGTTGACCGAACTGGTTGCCCCAAGGTCAGATAGGCGAATACGGTCACTGTGAAGAACAATCATGAAAAACCACAAAGTTCATCCCTCTTGCTAAGCTGTGTTGCCCAGTGCTATGAAAGGATAAGCAAATGTCAAGTCGACCAAGAATCAGCATTGCCGGATGACCTGGATGGCCAAGTATGTAAGATTCCATTTGTAGAGAAAACTCACGGCAGGGAAAATCTCGTGGAATTAATTTTGCAAAAGGGAGGCTCGTAACGAAACATCCTTATTGCTAGGAACAATGCTCTTGGTTTCAGAGGCTCATCTTGGAGGCTCATCTTGGAGGCTCTCTAGAAAGAAAGACTCCCTAAAATCTCAGCTTAGTCTAAAAAGGTTAATCCATTAGAATATTTAAAAGTCATATGCTGATTTCCCTGTTTTGGTAGCTCTATTGTGACGCAAGGATTGTTAGACATTGGACCATGATACGAGGACAAAGACTAAATCAGTGTCGAAAAAAAGTATTTACAGAGACATTATATTCTCATTGAATAACATCTTCCTATAACATCGCCAAGTCATACTCAGAAAATGGGTAGAAGTCTCTCTTGACTGACGAGCTAGAGGGGAAGTCTTGAACAGGTGGGAATGTCATGAGATTCTAGAAGCTCATTTTCCAGTTCAAAGAAAGACATACTGAATACAGGAATATGCAAGCAGTTTTGTTATAGAAATGAATAGAAAGAAAAAGACCAATAGATATTCTTCTCCCATATTAACCGGCTGTCAACCCGAGGTCTCAGACACAAGGTTAGCGTAGTCGCAATTCGCAAACAAGCAAGGGTTAGACAATGCGGGATATAACTCCTGCATTTACATGCCAGCGGAGCTCTTTCGGATTTCCTCTATAGGAACTAGAAAAGGCCACGAACGTAATGACGATTGGTCTTTTATCATCTCAACAGATTTGACTAGCTTGTAGAGCAAGGGTGGTGTAGTTCGAGACCCTGAATATTTCATGACTAGGGCGGATATTTGATGCTTGTTTGACAGATATTTCCGATTCAGGGTGAAGGTCTTGTGATCAAGCTAGAAAGTCTGCTGGAGAATATCTTTATTCGTTCTTGGAGTTTTAATGAATGGTTAAGTAATTGCTGTACACGAAGTTTGTAAAGATGGTTTTCTAACTTGAGAGTGTCACTGTGCCGTATTGTCAGCGTCTCTCTATGTGGTTAGAGGCCGAGTTGAATATTGAGTGAGCATTTATATAGGAAGAAGATCCAATTCACTTTGCCTTCGGGCAAACACCTGGGACAAGCCCTGCACTAAGGAAATGGTACAACAGAGAAAAGTTCAGCTCGAGGTGTCAAGTTTTTGGTTTTTATTATTTTTTTTTTGCTGAACTTTATGCTACAAGAGCTTCCAATTCAACTCCGCCGTTCTTACATAGTATCGCTTGAATACCTTCTATAAAACGGAAAACATGGCAACTTTCCGTGAGGAATCATGTTCGTAATATTGTGTTTGTTCTTTGTTCTTCTGTCCTGCTCTCACCATGTCTCTTTGCTGCTGCTTTAATGTTTTTGTCCATTGTAAGCACCTAAATAAACTACCGCTTTAACCCCTTGTAATAGGCGTAATAGCAAGACCCTAGAAACAGATCTAATTTTCCATTTTGTTGGGAGAAATCGTCTAGGATCTTTCGACCTTTCTTTCGTTCTTTCATTCAGTCAGATTTGCATGTGATTGTACCCCACGTTGAGACTAAAAGACTAGGGTTTATTGACTATCCGAGTGAAAGAAATGAGGGTTCTACGGGAAAAAGCCACGCATTAGATCGTCCAAAGAAAAACAGAGCTCAGAAGAGGTCGAACACTCGCTTCCGATGCCCCCACCCCGTTGTGGAGCTGCTCGCCGTGGTGCCTATCGGGAGGCGTCCTCCATCACGGAGCCGGGCACCGGTTACAGTCCATGAGGAAGCGGCATGGCAGAACGGGTAGAATCGGCGGAAAAAAGTGTTTTTTTTTTCTGAGGTTGTGAGGGCGTTACAGTACATTCAGTTACATCCTGTCCTAGTAAATGTTGGAATAAGGGCCGACCTGAAGAAATATCAATCCTCTGTCAGTGTAGTTCTCAAGACGCAACAGCCAAAGAAATAAAGCACGCGACTCAATGAGTGGGGGAAGATGATGGAAGCTCAAAGCCCCGCCGTACCGTCGCTTTCGGCCATGCTACACACCGTAGCCCCGCACACTTGCACTGGATGATCATGGAAGTAGCCCGGTAATCACAGTGGGTTTAGCGCTCTTGTCGCGGCGCAAATGCAAAATGGACGCCCCCCATTCAAGCCTCAATGCACTGTAGAATTGCAAGTCCATGACTGGCCCTGTTAATTGCACATGTTTACACGGAAGGGAAGGTGCTGCGCTGGTTTCACGAACTGGAACTTCCCAACAACTTCCCGTCGAATTCGTCATGCTGTTTTCTCTTTTCTCTTTTCTCTCTTCATCATGTTCTTCCTCCTGCATATGGCTTGTAATCTCATCAAAGAACAAACTACAGTCAGCATCGTTCAATACCACGCTTTCGAACCTCGTACCAATCAGTAGCTTCATGCATGTTGCTCTCATGCTCCAATCCTCACTAAAAATCGACGATCAATCCCCTGCTAAATCGCTCCTCTTTGACTTATGGAGCCGCAGCTCCAGACCCAGACCAGGAACTAGACCAGGAACTAGCTCAAGCCAGGGCATAAACATCCAGTCCAGCGATTGATAGCTCTTAACCCAGGTGACCCCGTCCCTAACCAGCGGAGCCCTGACGTCGTTTCAAACCCGCCGCAACCCTCCCAACAGCCGAGTATTAACTTCTTCCATTCCGATCTCTTCATCTTTCTCATTCATTTTCAACCTTCGTTCTTCTTGTCCTTCTGGCATTCAACTTGCCTTTTCTTCACCATCAGACTTGGATATTCTTGTCGCCCTCATACCATCCTCTTGCTGCTGAATCGTCGCCAGTCATGAGTACTGCCGCTGATCTGCCTGCCAGTGGCCCTGGGCTTCGGCAACGGCAATCTGGGGTTGATCCTCCTGCCCAGCAAGACATGCCTCAAGAACAAGGGCACAGTCGCCAGTCATCTGATGCGCCTGTTCCATCTGATAAGTCTAGTAAGACGTATGGTCGAACCCCAGACGGCACAGGTATGTACATTCCATTAAGGTTGCTGTGGTGGTGTGTTGCGTCGGTGCGTCTTTGGCTGACTGTCACATGTAGTCTTTATTGTACCCACAACCCATGATATGGTTTCTCAGCTTTTGGATCCTCGACAACCCAAGAACCTTTCTGATGTAATTGTCTTGACGATTCTGGGTCTTCACATCTTAGCCGCTTATTTCCTGCCATCCAGCTCGAAACGCATTGTTTTCGCTGCTGTGTTCTTGTTTTGGCGAGCTTGTTACAACATTGGCATTGGTGTACTCCTCTCGATTCAGTCAAAGCATCGTCGTCTTGTCACCTGGGCTCGGCGCTGGAAGCTCTTTGAGAATCCTTCAACAGGAAAAAACCCGCGACCATGGCTCTACAAGCTACTGAAGAACGAACTCGAGACAAAAATCCCGGAGGACTATGAATTCGAGAAGGCCCCCCTTGAGTACAATACTTGGTTGGTCTTCCGAAGGGTTGTTGATTTGATCCTCATGTGTGATTTCGTGTCTTACTGCCTGTTCGCCATCGTCTGTGGCCACACTCCTGAAGGCGAGAACCCTCTGGTCGGTTTCTCCCGCTGGGCTGTTGGCATCAGCTTAATCGGCTTCAATCTCTGGGTGAAACTGGACGCCCACCGTGTTGTGAAAGACTTTGCCTGGTACTGGGGAGACTTTTTCTATCTCATCGATCAAGACTTGACCTTTGACGGTGTCTTTGAGATGGCTCCTCATCCCATGTACTCGATCGGATATGCTGGTTACTATGGCATCTCTATGATGGCTGCCAGCTATGAAGTTCTCTTCATCTCGATCCTCGCTCACTTGGCCCAATTCGCTTTCCTCGTGATTGTCGAGAATCCTCATATTGAGAAGACCTACAACCCTCCTCCTCCTCGCAAGCGAACCGTTTCGGGAGGTCAAAGTGATGCCATACCCGCTGATATCAAATCGCGTGAAGGTTCATTCGACCAACAGACGCTTACACCTACCCAAAAAGACGAGCCCGCTCCGGTCCACAATCTTGTTGGTATAAGCAATCTTGACCTGTTCCGCGTCCCTGACTTTGCCGTCATCCTTATGCCGTTCTATGTAGCCGTTCTCACTCTTGTGACACCCTCAACTGCCGCTTGGCAGGCGGCTTTTGTGCTTCATGCCCTGGCCTGGCGTATTTGGTATCATCTCGGCTTAGGTCTTATTCTCGACCAACAATCCAAGAATAAGATGTGGACGCGCCACTTCCTTAAGTTTGGCGAGAGTGCTGGTGAAGCCTGGCGTCAATGGAAGGGTCTCCACCACATCAGCATGATCATGTGTAACACTGCATTTGTCGCCGCATGCTGGAAAATGTACTCGCCTCCTGAAGACTGGGCCTATGGCTGGGTCCTTCTCAAGCATGTTCTGGGTGCTAGTCTTGTTGCCCTTCAGTTATGGACCGCATTCAGTGTCTATGACTCTCTCGGCGAGTTTGGATGGTTTTGCGGCGATTTCTTCTTTGATCAACAGGCTAAATTGACTTACAAGTCTATTTACCGGTTCCTGAACAACCCTGACCGGTTCTTCGGAACGGCTGGTGTGTGGGGTGCTGCACTCATCACTTGGAGTCGGTCCATTTTCCTCATGGCCCTGGTCACTCAGATCCTGACTGTCTTTTACATCTCGTACATTGAACGCCCCCACATGCAAAAAATCTATGGCCGTGGTCTTCGTCAAGAAGCGGGTCTTACCAAGTTCATCAAGAAATCATTGCCTCCTCCAGTCAAGGGATGGCAGGAGAGTGTCGACAAGGTGTTGGATGACACCAGCCAATTTGTTGAGGACTTTATCGATACTGCTCGGCCCAAGTTCGCAGCAGGTGTTAAGACCATCGTGCGCGATACTTCGGCTCTTTTCAACATGGCTCCTGCACGTCTCACTATCACGAGAATTGCCCCTGATTTAGAAGGTCGTGACCCCAAGTTCTACTCTCTTTCTGTAGAGGGCACTCCTTCAAATAAGACCCCTATCGTCGAGAAGTACACTGGAAAGGAGAGTTTGACCGGCCGATTCCCTAAGCCAGTTAAGACCATGTCTTTTGAATATGGAGCACCTCTCCGTGTCAAGTGGAGGGCCCCTGCCAACCATAGTAAGAAGGATTGGATTGGTCTTTACATGGTCACCGACAATCGTTCAAGGGAAGTGACTGAGGTATCTTCTCTAGGACGATGGGCACCGACTAATGCTGGCATTTATGATGCCTTGACTGCCGATACTAGTATTGTGATTGAAGGGCATCCAGTTACATCAACCGAGATCACGGAAACCGACCTGGTTGAAGGAGAGGTTGTATTTGAAGGTGACAAACTTTGGTGGACACAGGGTGTGTTTGAGTTCCGATACCATCACAACGGACATCATCACACCATGGCGATTTCAGAACCTTTCGAGATTCGAATCAGCAAGTTTGATGAAGAGGATGTTGACCTCGGGGCCAAGAGCTTGTACGAGCAAGCTGTCGAGGCAGCCCTTCTTCCTGTTGTCCAGAACTGCCTGGACCGTGATCCTGATATTGCGCCTAATCAGCCCGAGGAGCCTTTTGGCGGCCACGTCGAACGCGATACAAAATATGCTAAAAGGATTGTCTATGCCATTCGCGAAATGTTTGGTATCGAATTTGCACCACCTGTCGTAGCTGCAGATGGAAGCGTTCGTAAACTTGCTTGGAGAATATGTAACGCTAAGGAAGTTCTGGTATGTACAACATCAACGGCGCAGTTATCAAATGCTAACAAGTCTTCAGGCTCCGTATAGCATGTCTTTATCGAGAGGAACCACGACACCTGCAATTCAGGATTTCCCTTCAGAAAAGGCCTAGTTGAAAAAAAGAGAAATTTTTGGAGAGATGTTGATGACAGGAGTTTTCGTGGAGATGATCATGGTGAGGTGTTGAGTGGAGTGCATTTGAGATACCAAAAATAAGGCAAAGGATGTTAAAAGGAACAACGGAATAGCTGTGGCCATAAGTCTTTCACCCATAAAAGTTTCGATGATGCTGTAAATTGAATATATCACTGAAGAAAATAAGACGGTAATTTCTAGCTACATGAAACAAATCAATACTGTATCGGAAGAGAATCCTTCGTCTCACAAGCATGATATGATTCATAAGGTCACAACAAGAAACAATCATCCAATCCATCATCAGTCTTACAAGCATGGTAGCCAGCTGAAACTGTTTCTGAAACAAACGCTTCCCTTGCAAGGACGTTGGAAGCTGAACTCTAAATCAAGCTTTTAGCGGCAGCACTAGATTTAACTGGTGAGACCTACATGCAATACGAAGTCATCACAGTGTCACGCCGATCTGCACGGCTACTGTACTGTAATCCTTCGAGTTCATCAAAACAATCTCCTTTTCATCCTTTTTTCAATTCTCGTGAAGCAATTGTTGTCATCATCTTCAATCGCTCCTCTGATTGGCATCGTTGTCTCACTCATGCTATCAGCCTCCAACCCTGGTTTGATAGCTTGCGACTAGTGCGCTGAAGCTGCGTCAGCTCCAACTCCGTCATAATCCTCCGACTCACCATAACATTGGCCGTTGACTGAAGACAATGAAGTTCTTTGGCCGCCAGAAACCCTCAAGGAACCCTTTCCGGGATAACAGCACAGCTCTTCTCATCTCAACTCTTCTTCTCGCCGCGCCTATCTTTGTGTTATTGCTTCACTGCATATATCAGACTTACTATCGACGAGGCGCGCACTGGAGCCATGGCCATGATATTATTGAGCAAGGTACTCAACATGAGCCGGATGTGTTGCTATATGTTGCTTCTTACAGCGGGCTTATTACGACGTTGAATCTCTCCCTTGTCGAGTACCGAGATACGCCTGTGAGGCTTGAAACATTGGCGACGACGGATGGATGTGCTGGAAGCCCTTCATGGCTCACGCTTAACTGGCATAAGGGAGTACTATATTGCACTGATGAAGGGCTTAAGGATGGAAAACACGGGTCGTTGGCGTCCTTTTCAACGCATGAGAACGGCACTCTAACTCTTTTGGCAAAAAAGTCTACAGTACTTGGTCCTGTCAGTGCAGTAATGTTTAGTGACTGGAACTACGGGCTGGCAGTAGCCCATTAGTATGTCTCCCTCATCAAACCTTGAAATCCAGTATCAGATTTCTAACACATTCGCAGTGATGGCTCGGCATTCACAACTTGGGATATTCAAGATCCGGCAAATCTCACATCACTCGATGTCCAAGAGTTCAGCCTTCCCAAGCCAGGGCCGGATCCATCAAGACAGGAAGCGTCTCATCCACATGCTGCAGTTATAGACCCAACCAAACGGTTTATTCTTGTCCCTGATTTAGGGGCAGATTTGATTCACATATACGGAGTTGGTTTCGAAGGCTTAGAGTTGACCAAGCTTGATCCTTTGGTTGTTACCCCTGGTAGCGGCCCCCGACATGTTGCCTTTGTAGTCAAGGAGACTAAAACCTTCATGTATCTCGTCACTGAGCTGGCCAACACCATTGTTGGCTATGAAGTGATCTATGGCGGCGAGTTTATCAGGTTCAAGGAAATATGGAACAGCGGTAGCCACGGAGAAGGCAAAGACGTGCCACAAGGCGCCGCGGCTGCTGAGATCATTGTGTCTGTAAGTGTGCTCCAAACCCTTGGCAATCTCCATTCTTACTTTTGGCAAAGCCGGACCGAGAGTCCCTCATCATCTCTTCACGAAATGAAAGCATTCTCGAACTCCCAAATTTTGATGGCAGTAACAGCACTATCACATCCGATCCACTAATCAGTTTCAAAATCGACTCCGATACTGGGCATCTCACCTTCCAACAAGACGTTCCATGTGGAGGCAGGTTCCCTCGTCACTTTTCTATTAACAAAGCTGGAACGCTGGTTGCAGTGGCTCTCCAAAGTGATAGTCGTGTCGTCATTATCGAAAGGGACGTCAAAACTGGAAAGTTGGGTGATTTCGTTGCCTATGCAGAGGTTGAAGGTGCAGTTACAACCGTGATTTTTTACGAATGATCAAGAGCTTTACCGCTTGAAGAAAGATGGCCTCATAGCTTCTTTGGTTCCAACCTGCGCCATCTTGTCAACTCTTGTCCGTCCAACTGACGTTATCGAGAATAAGACAGGCTTCATGACGTATAGCCATCCGTCCACAATACCTGAAACTTATGAGGATAGCCTTGAATTTGCAGGACCTGCTCATATGCAGACTATGTCAGTCTTCAACGCCTTGATTTATCGTTTCGGATTGACGGCTGCCAGATCCGAAGTAGCTGTGGATTGCAGAATCAGGGACACCTTATGGATGCCAGTTGCTCTCTTGATTGGTGATGGGCTGCCACAACTGCTCGATCGTGTTGTTGTGACGCAGGGGATGATGTGAAGCACACTACATTAGCGTGTAGGTAGCGTGTAGGTTGTTGTGTATTTCATGCAGCGGCCTCGGAGGACATGAGGGACTGTCAGTCTATCTGGCCTTGACTATGAGAGTGTTGCTCTTGAGCGGTCCCATCCTTGCTGGAGTGGTATCGGGCATTGAATCTCCTGGATGTCCGAAAAGGGAATCGAGGGGCCTGTGAAGTTGGAGATCAGGTTGCAGCCTGGCAATAAGGCTCAAAGTGAGGTCCAGGGTATTAAAGACCCTGAAGATGTTGTCGATGTGGAGAGTGGCACAGGTTCTTGGCAGCTTGATCCTTCATTCAAAGCTTACTGAGCAAGTATGATGTACAAATGGTATTATCAACTTCGTCTATTTGTTCTGACAGGAACTTTTTCTTGAGTATGGAAGGCATCGTCTACCCGATTGTCTGGGTATGTTCAAGCCATGAACCGAACCGATGGGATTATGTCCTTGCCGTCGTCTGGTCATGGTAGATTAACGCGAGCGTTAATTAGCCGGAAGATCCATCAAACAACCTTGCCAGCAGTTTTCCGTAAGTGGACAAAACGTGCCACACCTTTTAAGCTTCCCCGCAGGTTGACAGGCGTCTCAAGACGGGTCACCCCAGACCGGAGCAGGCTAAAACCGAACCCCAGGTTGGTCACGGGCTGAAATTTGGTACGGACTGGACTGCGAGGCTCCAACGGAAGGGCATCCCTATTCGGGCCGTTACATGGATCGGGCGCATGAGCGCTTGTCATGATGGGTGAGGTCGAGCGACGGTGCGTCTGGGCAAGGCAATCTGGTCTGAGCTTCTCTGTGTAAGCATTAGGAAAGCTGAGACTAGATGTCGATTTCAAAGCCACGTTTATTAGAAACATTGATGTGCGTCATAATATATCGGATGAGTCGGAGATCGGTATTTGAAATACTATTCTGTATTGAGAATCGCCGAGTAGAGCTGCGGAATTCTGAGTGAGCATCGAGTCCGTTTGCGTTTGGGGGTTGAAAGATTTGCAGGCCCCATGGTCATGAGCGAGAGGTCCGGATGCCATCCGAGACAGTCAATCACTTATTACAGTGAAGAGTTCTCTCCTCTCGTGGCGATTCTGTCCCCGCTAGGGTCTAGAACCACATTACCTTGACGGTCGTTCTATCAAATCGTGGTAGAGGTGCATTATTCGGGGTTCATTATGCCACCATTTGGAGAAGAGGTAACTATACGATGGCGTCCTCGGCAATAAGACGATCGTATAAGATCAAATAGCGGCAAAAAAAAAAAGAGAAGATCGTAGCGTGATCACAACGTCAAACTCAAGGATGGGGCATGATATTTGTTGTGTTTTGGTTCCAGGTGCATGTCAAGCAGTAAAGTAACTGGGATTTTTATTAACTTCTATGCGTTCTTTCCTTATTACTCTTTGATATTGCTGCAAGGGCAGGACGGCAAGCACAACATGGGACGACACTTCCGCTCTTTCCCCAAAGCTTCAAGCACATTATGTACCTGAAATCCACATACAAAGCAACAACACATTTAACCTACACCTATATCATGGAACACTTACCATCTTTGGACAACAAAAAATGTGCCAACAACTCCAATCTCAGTGAAGAAATTGAACCTCATCCTCTAGAAATCGTTTCTCCACACGCAAACGGTCTTGCTGCAAGGATTCCCACCAATCTCCAACAAGAACCACCCACCTCCATCTTAATCTTATCCCTGCCATGGCGGTTTTTAAGCGAGAACAACTGGCGCGAGCCACCCAATCCTCTGGGGAACACATGGAGTTGATGCTTGAGAGCGCTTCAGGAAGGACAGCTCTCTTCTCATATTGCACTACCTACAGGGCAGAGGCGCTACTATGGACTTCCCCAGACTCTCTGTTGCTGACGCCTTGAGACCCCAGATTTGGAAGCGAGTCGCCGCTGTACCAAGAAACAAAACGTACGCCACCACCACTTTAAGCAAAACTGACCCCGAGACAAGTCATTTCGGATTTTGCTCGACATATATCATGCCATGCTTTAATTCAACTTCTCAGGTACCTCGACAGCGGAACCGACTACGTACATGTTGACCGGGCCTACCCATTGTTAGATTCTTCTTCGGCCGACACTATTAGGGCCAATAAATGACCCATACTGTCTCTCCAGAAGTCCCCCAGGTTGACTCTCTACCTTTCTTACCTAGCCTCTCCCGCCTGTTTCTCCACCACCCTCTTCCGAGTTCCACCGCCCGCCGACCCAGGGGTCCGGGGTTGAGTCCAAGTGCAGCTACAGAACAACGGGGACTCGGAGATCCTTGTCCTGGCTCTTCCCCCATACATAACCATTTGATCCTCCGTTTCGGTGGGAGGAAAAGACGTCTCTTACAACGTTTAGTGTCTCGAGAGCATTTCGGTGTTCTTGTAGTGAGACTGACGTTCTCCAATTGTCTAAGGAACAACCAAACCCCGTATCAACTCACAGGGAATCCAGTCGCTCTTCACCAGCTCAACTTCAACGCCGCTCTGAAACGTGAGCTTCGTCGTATCATCTGATGCTCCTCTCACCATTTTCGAATTTCGGTCTTGCTACATAATGTTGTCTCGCTGAAAGGACATTTCGAGTCGTGCGCATCATTGCTTTGTTCAAGTCGCTACGCCAATTCAACTGGAACCTTACTCTCGAGGCCACTCCTCGATCCCACTTCATTTTTTGACGCCAACATCTCATCATGTCCGCATCATCGACAGGCGAATCCCTTCATGCAATCTCCCTTAACTCAGCGCGGCCATTTACGGTACCTGCACGCGACAGCTTTTCTCTCGAGCTTCCGATATCTTCACTTACAGCAATGTCGGCTGACACCTCGCTCAAGTCCCCTGTCAGCTACAAAAACCAGCGCACGCCCAGTTTTAGCAGGGAGGGCATACTAAGCGCATCTCAAAAATCTCGACATCTTTCTCAGTCATCTGACAACAGACCTGACAATATGTCCAATGGCACACAAAAGGTCTCAAGCGATGAAGGCTCGAACCCACTCAAAAGGAGGAATACCGAAACGGGTGTCGATTACCCCCGCCGTCGGGCCACTATTGCTGTGCGTCACTACACCATTTTTAATTTTTGTTTGCTCATCATTTCCGGCTTTTGCATACTGACTCTCCACTAGTGCGAGGTTTGCCGCTCAAGGAAATCGCGTTGCGATGGAACGAAACCAAAGTGCAAGCTCTGTACAGAGCTTGGTGCTGAATGCATTTATCGAGAGCCAGGCATTAAGCTCGATGCTGGTGACAAGCTGATCCTGGAACGTCTCAACCGCATTGAAAGTCTCCTCCAAATGAACATGGTAAACACAACAAACGGGCTAAACCTAACTGATAATTCGCCTGGAATGAGCAACGGCACCGGGCTTGATGGAGACAATATGATGCTGTCGGCCAATGCTGCCTCTTTCGGTTCTATTCCCAATGGTGGATTTGGGACTTGGTCCGCCCAACCGACCGGAACCAATATTTCTACCATGCCTAAAGTCCACACCAATGCCACTATGCACTTACTACAATGGCCTTTGATCCGAGATTTGGTCTCGCGACCATGCGATCCCCAGATTCTACTACAATTGGAAATGGCTCGAGAACCACTCCACACATTGACCAAAACTCCATGTGTGGACTTGTCCAACACTCAGGCTTATATCGAGGCTTATTTTGAAAGAGTGAATATTTGGTATGCCTGTGTTAACCCATATACCTGGAGGAGTCAATATCGTACAGCCTTGTCCAATGGTTTCAGAGAGGGGCCAGAGAGTTGTATCGTGCTTCTTGTTCTTGCTCTAGGCCAGGCGAGCTTGCATGGCAGCATATCGAGAATTCTGCCTCAGGAAGACCCTCCTGGACTGCAATACTTTACGGCAGCTTGGTCTTTGCTTCCGGGATTGATGACTGCCAACAGTGTGGTAGCAGCTCAATGTCATCTCCTTGCTGCTGCTTATCACTTCTACCTAGTCCGTCCTATGGAGGCATGGAATTTACTTTGCACAACAAGCACGAAACTGCAACTACTTCTCATGGCCCCAAGCCGTATCCCAAGCCACCAACGAGAGCTTGTGGAGAGAATCTACTGGAACGCATTGCTTTTCGAGAGCGATCTCCTTGCGGAACTCGACCTACCTCATTCAGGGGTAGTACAATTTGAGGAAAACGTTGGCCTACCTTGTGGGTTTGAGGGGGATGAGTCGGAGCAAGTCGGCCGAGACGAGCTTTGGTACTTCCTTGCAGAAATTGCTCTGCGCCGGTTGTTGAATAGGGTGAGCCAACTCATCTACTCCAAGGACTCGATCGCATCGACAACAAGCCTGGACCCAGTTGTTGCAGAACTTGATTACCAACTGAGCCAATGGTATGAGAGCCTGCCGTTGCCATTGCAATTTCCTTTCACAAGGAATGCGCTGCAGGACCCAGTCCAAACCGTCCTTCGTCTTCGATTCTTTGCCTGCCGCACCATTATATACAGGCCATATATTCTAGCAGTGCTGGATAACGAGCAAGCAGTATTAGATCCTGCTGTGCGGGAGAACTGCCACAAGTGCTTGGAGGCTTCTATTCGACAACTAGAACACATCCACGAACAGTAAGTCTGCCAATTCAAGTGTTGAGGATCACTCGCTAACATGGACTTCAGTCATGCCGGTCATATGCCATACATCTGGCAAGGGGCTCTATCGATAGTCTCCCAAACGCTACTCATAATGGGCGCCAGCATGTCGCCATCGCTACTCAGTATTCTGTTAACCTTGGTACCTCATCGTGAGGCGCTAGACCAGATGATTAATGATGTCGTTCTTGAAGTAGAACGATATGCGACTTTGGCTCCAAGCTTAAGCCTGTCTTCGGAAATTCTCAAGGAGGCTGAGGTGAGAAGACGCGCGTTCCTCGGTACTCCGTAGGTGCCGGTCAATTTGGGACAAATTGATAAATCGCGAACACGACAAGGCTACTCCGTCATCAGCTCTGACGTACTTTCTTCTACTTTGACTTAAAGTCTGCGGCGTTATTCAACAGAAGTGTCGTCTTTTACTCCCATACGACCAAGATACGCCCCGTGGGTGCAATTACTACCCCAGGAAACTTGGTGGGCTGTATTGTCGCCCCGAGAAGAGTGTTCTGGGGTGATATCCTGGGGTGCAGTGTCGGGAATATCTCTTTATTGGTTGAATGTTGAGCCTGACACGGTTCTACGGGCCGCGTCGCCGGGTTTCCCAATGCACTGGCATCCAAGAATATTTTCAACGATCTTACTATCGGGACGGATCTCTGATTGATGTAATGTAGATCATGCATATAAGCTAGTTGTAGGTGCTAGCTTGAGGTTCCCTGGGGGAATTGGCGTACAGATTTCTCACCTCTGATTTAACCATCAAAGAACATGATGACGTCTCTTATGATAGCATCTATACCCATTTGTTTAATTGTACAATATAATGATAAGCAAGAATTATGGGGACTGTCATTGCAAGGCATTGATACGTCTCGTAAGTCTTACTCTCGCCTCAGTACTAATTTGAAATCGGGAGTGATGTAGCCAAATGCCTGTCGAGACCCTTCATGCAGCAAGGAAAACGAGAATCCAGCGAATTGATCTACTCTTCATGAAAGTCGTGATGTAATAGACCTCTTTTTACGTAGAGATGCATGAATAAGATGGTAACACTAGCTGCCTAACCATATGGCTCATACGTAGTAGACACATCCTCGCAAGGATAACAATGCTAGCTTTGAGGGGTATAAAGTCCCTGCAGATTGCTAAAGAAGTCAAAAACACAAGAGAACAAAGCAATTGGCAGATCGGCAGGAACGCCGTCATATTCTGTAATGGCCGTTCCGTGTCGGGGAGGCCCGTCATGGCTGCCGGACCGGGCCGAGTTTAATGACCCACATGAATAAATCGCCGGCATGATGAAGCCCAGAGGTGTTTTATATAGACCCCACGCAAAAACAGAATATCGTTGTATTTTAAAGTCATAGAGTTTGGGTTGAGGTTTTTAGAATTGAGTTAAGGACTGGCGATGGTGGGGGCCATTAAGATGTTGTTAGCTTATTACTCAGCTCATGATAAAGTCTGAGGTTGTGAAGATCAGATATTGCCACCGTGATGTTATTCCTTCTGTCGATATCGAAATAATGCAATGAGAGATGATTGTTTGCATAAATTATCCAGCACATGCATTTTTTGAATAATTCCCAAGAGCAGTCAATATCTGGGGTTCATGTGTGTTGTGTCATGTCTCACTTAGTTTAGCCACGTGACATCACACCGACAAAAACTGATCATCCACAGTCTCATATTTCTTGCTTTGGATACCAGCCACCCACGAAGTATCGTTGGACAAGACTATTCTCGTCACTCAACACTCGTATGATCTTGGCACGTACGGTGTTAAGTTACTCTGTGAATCACAGCCTTGTATCTCATGGGTTTACAACGCAGGGTCTATCTACTCTGAACTCAACATCAGTCGTTACGGGTCTAAGAGCAAAGACAGGCCAGGTCAGGCCAAACCCCTGGCCATTCCAAAACCCACCCACGCGGGGGAGGGGCACTTTGATTCGTTTTTAGATGCCTGATGTGTTAGGTGAGGTGACCAACCATTAGACCACGCCCAAACTTGGTCTGCCGAGTTATCCTGTGGAAGCATTGGATCCATAACAAGCTACAGAGTACAGACGTTGAGGAACGTTGCTCAAGGCCCATTTATCTAAGGGGATTGATTGTCTGTGTTACTCTCTCTTCCCTGACTTTTTGATACTTGGTCTATCTTGTCTTTCTTTTCCTTTTAACTTTTTCCTTGGTTACTTTACTAGTTCGTTGAGGCCCATCAAGAGACAACGTCGTCTCGCGGCCCAACTTGTAAGGCACCAGAAAGAGAACCACACACATCCAATCCTTTTCCGTTTTTCTCCCTCTCGCCCCAACTCCAACTCGACTCGACCTCGACGTTACGCTACAAGTTGCGGTTGCCATGCATGATCAGCCCCCAGACTCCAATCAACTTTGGGGGGTGCAATTGCTCACGCAGCGTGGACTTCGTTGAGTGGCTCGACTGTTCGTCATCACGACTACTTTGGCCCTTGCCCGTTGCATTCCGACATATAAACTAGTCCAGCCTAGGACACCAACTTTGGCTTCCCAGCGCGCGCTGAGCTGTACTGAGCTGTGCTGGCCGTACTGTGC
Organism: Fusarium algeriense; assembly: GCA_002982035.1. Classification (NCBI taxonomy): domain Eukaryota; kingdom Fungi; phylum Ascomycota; class Sordariomycetes; order Hypocreales; family Nectriaceae; genus Fusarium; species Fusarium algeriense. The sequence goes on along the minus strand of PVPY01001089.1, from coordinate 38,773 downwards.
CGTGTCTCCCCTTCTGGGTCCTGCAGGAGCGAGCCCTCCCTACCACTTCGAAAATGAGGCTAGGATACGATCGAGACGGAGCTGATGGAGAGGCCCGACTTCCACTCGTGCGTCGCAGGCCCCTCCGCACTGAATCTCACGATTGGTACGGCCCTAGTGACGTCGTGCCCTACAACCAGTACCCAATGCCCCATCGGACACGAATCGACGAACTACAAAGGCCCAACGGAAGGACACCCAGGGGATATTCTAGGAGTATGAGTCTCGATGCATATCCGCCTACAATGCCCATGCCGCCAGCACACTTGATGCATGCCTCAACAGATGTTTATAAGAAACGCCCTCAGTTCTCGGTATACGAAGCAGACGAAGATGATGAGGATGTTGAACGCTGGCCGGCTATGAAACCACGGGGTAGACATCCCGAGCCCGCGAGGCCCCGGCAGACGGTCCGAAGACGGAGAGAACCAACACCCGAATCGACACCGCCGACGGATAGTGAAAGCAATAGTGATAGTGACAGCGAGGAGGAAAGCGACGATCAGAACCAAATAGAAGTTGTGGTGGAAGAATCAGAGGAGAGACATAGACGCCATCATCGTCGACATCGTCGATCTCCCAGCCCAGACGATTATCTGAGTTCACCAGACGAGAAGAGAACTCCACGGAGGCGGAATAGAATGCCATCACCATCAACTTCCGACGAAATAGAAATAAGATATCGACAAGCTTCTTCTGAGAGAGGCTCGCCGGACCGCAGACCTGCTCTGAGACGAGAGATCAGCGATACGCCTAGATATAGTCTTCCCACAAGATTTAATAGTGTACTTGGTGCTTCTCGGCCACCGGTTGCTTCTAGAAGGTAAGTTTTCTGCCATTGTTTCTTGTGTATAAGACTAATTGGGAATAGAGCTGCCAAGGTGGTTGAGTCTCGCGAGTTAGTCCGTGAAGGTCGTCCTCGAAGACTACCTATAGCTACAATTGAAACAGTTGAAGTCTCTAGGGAGTCTTCGCGACGGCCTCCAAGTATAGCCAGAAGTGGATTTGGATCTTCCAGAAACTCATCCCCAGAACGACCCCGTATAATGTGAGTGGCCCGATATCACATTTTGCCAACCAAGGTCTAATATTCATGTCACAGTCGTGATTGTAAAGGCTGTCTAGATGAGGTCCCTGCATCCAAATGCCCCAAACTTGATTGCGGCCATCGCATGTGCCACAGCTGTCTGAAGAGGCGGTTCAAGCAATCAATGACAGAAGCCGAACATATGCCGCCAACATGCTGCACCGATGCTCACATTGGTCTAGAGCATGTTGACAAGCTTTTTGATTCTACGTTCAAAAGAATTTGGAACAAGAAGTTTGTTGAGTACTCCCTCAGAAACAGGCTATACTGTCCTTCTCGACGATGCGGTGAATGGATTCGACCTGCTGATATTTATCGTGATCGCGAGACGGGTCGAAAAGCTGCTCGTTGTGATCGGTGCAACACTAAAGTTTGTGTATCTTGCAATGGCAGGTGGCACTTTGCGAGCAAGTGTCCTAGGGATGAAGAGACGACGAAGTTTCTTGAGTATGTCAGAGTTGAAGGGCAGAAGAGATGCTATAGATGTGGTGCTTCAGCTCAGCTTCGAGAGGGTGATAATCATGCCTTATGGTAAGTTCAGCCCTCTTTCACCTTCACGTTACACGGCTTGTTCTAACATATTCAGTCGATGTGGTGCCGAATTCTGCGTCGTGTGTGGAGAAAAACCCAAGAGATGCGATTGTCCATGGTTCGACCCTGATGCTCCTGAATCCGATCACGAGCAAGAGGTTACACATCGGGGCGAGATTCAAGTCTTCCGTGAAGATAGTTCTGAAGAAGAATCTCGAGTGGCTCGACGGCCACGAAAAGCCAAACCTTCACGACCCCCGATTTACGATGAAGAAGCTATTATGCGTCAACAACAGGAAGAACGTGACGACGAATTGGTTCGAAGGTCTCATTATCATGGCAAAGACTACGAATACGATATTGGAGGTGCTCCAGAAATGCATAGGTCCAGTGACCCTTACTCAGGCGATAGTCCTCGACGTGTAGGTCGCAGAGTTGTCGGTGCTCCTCCTTCTCCAAGCCGAGCGGAATTCGAGAGAGGAACTCCCCGAAGCGGAGGATACTACGGAGGACGCATGGACAGACGACATGCCGAGGACCGTTACGTTCCGGACTCTCCAGGCATGAGACCGCCACCAATGGGAATGCCACCTCCAGTCATAGAGGAAGGATACCGCGGAGGAATAGGACCTCTCATCGTGGAGCGTGATCCAAACACTTACGACGACGACGATTCGTACTACAGTCACAGCTCGCGTAGTCGAAAGGGTACGCGACGACGCAGCGAGAATCGAAAGTCTTCCGAGCTCGCCGGTCTCGTTGGACGCACCTCGGGATTAGGACGAATCGACGTGTGGCGCAAGTTTGTAGAGCCCGGTGATCCCGAGGGAGAGATAGCCGCTGCAGCTGCCGTAGCTTAAGCGAAGCTAAGCTGTGAGATGTAACGAAACGAAACGATACGACTTTTATACATTTTGATCTTCGAACAAGATTGATAAAATGTCTTTCTTTGTACGATAGTTTCCTTCTCTTTTTTTGTCTAGGGCTTAACTTTTTGTGGGAACTATTTCGCATGGGATGTTACGCAAAGGTCAACAGAACTCTCTAGACGCATGACATGTCATGTCATCCAGGGTATGGTACGGTATGATGGTAGGAGCATAAGCATGAGCATGAGTATTGGGTGCCGAGAAGGATAATACTTGATGTCATCTAGCCTTATCATTTCTTCATAAAGTATGCATTATTCATAGGTCCTCGCCTTTCAGCAGCTGATTATCACACCGGTTGAGAGCACCCGAGTCCCGTTGTCTAAAAGTCTCTGCGACGGCCGTTCCTAGTTTAGGACCTTATTACCCCTATCCAACACATCCTGCCGCCTTTCATACCAATTGTCCACGGCAACGGAGATCGGCAGCCCTCGTGCATTTTTTAGAGAAATGGTCTTCTGCGGCGGCTTGGGCATGGCCGGCTAGTCAATGACCGTTGGATGGTCGCCTGGATGAAGGCCCCCTGCCCTTCGCTTCTGCCATTCTTGCAGCATAAGCTGATATGATGCAACCGGATGGTCTAGCTTTACCTCCGGGTGCTTCACCCACTTTGACCTAAGGTTGTTGAGATTCTGTTCTTTATAGGGCATACTCTGGAGACTCTCGTCTTGAGTAATAATCTCGTAGGTGGTGAATATAACGCCCTTGATATCTTTCCGGCCCTCGATATAACTTCCACCCTCTCCGGGCGAAGGACAATTGATGCGGGTTGCAAAGTTGAAGTTAAAGAGCATGATAGAGTCTGTCGACTCGTCAACTATGAGGTTTCGTGGGGCAATGTCTTGGTGCAGATATGAATGTGTTGGTGAGATGGTGACTGGCAATGTTCACCAACCAGCCAGTACTTGTGGCTGAGACTTGCAGCTTTGGCGAAACATACTGCATCTCACCAAACAAACTTCACGATACAGGCTCTCTTCTCTGTAGAGAAACTCATAACCTCAAGTGCCTATAGTACGAATGGTCCCCAAAGATGCCATGGCCAATTAATCGCAGAGCGAGCCTGGACAAACACATGCTAAGATTCACCGCAATAGAACATTTGCTACTTTAGTGAAGGGTGTAAGAAAGAATGCCGGTACACTCGGAAGACACATTACATCACGAGGTATGGCACACGATAAGCGTCAGTTCTCATCCACGTTCATTGTAGCATTTTAAGGGTCCAAATAAATGCAGTCATTAATAGCTTGACATCAAGGAACGGAATAGATTAGCGGTTTCGTCTAGAGATGAGCGCGTAATGTGGAATGATAGAGCCCAACAGAATTCAGTAGGTCCACCGCAAACAGCCGATCACTAAACCTTGGGAAACTTATAGCACTCAGCGGTAACTCGGCCCCCTGTTCAGGCCCGGAGCCCCTAAAACAACTGCCCCGCCATAGGAGTGATGTCGACGCTCAGTATTGATTGGCTCCCATTGTTCTCTAATGACCCGTCTAGACGGAGCGAGATTGGAGGACACCATAGAACAAGGGCGAGCTTACCGTCATTGTACATACAATTACACTGCATGTGCTCCATGTTTCTAGACCCTTTTTCTGTCTTTGTCTTTCTTGTCCTGTGTTTGTGTTTTTGCTGCAGTCACCACTATTCGCAAACTCGGCTCCCTCGGTTGAGCTCCCCTTTCACCGTCATCTTTTTGAAAAGTCAACTATTCTTCTTGTTCCTGCGATAGTTGGGTTTCGAAACGAATGCGAAAGGCATGGTGACGTCAAAACTTACAGTATAATATACCTAACCTTACCTTCGGACGCCAATAAGCTTAATCAAGCACGTGCCGCCTCGAATTACAACCAAACATCTTGTCCCACGACGACTTGACATCCGCCTGCGCGCTGCGACGAGATGCTTCTTCTCCATCAAGTCGGCAGCCTTAAGACAGGTGAAGTCGTTCGATATACTATTACATACATACCCTCTCAAGACCGAATCTTACCGTCACCTGAGAAGCTCTTTCTGCGTGTGCGCAACACCTCGGCCATCGCTCTCCGCGCCGCTTTCGTCCACGGACCGTATACCCTCTCCGCCCACGCCTACCCCGTCGGTTTTAACCCCAACGAGAAGTTCGAATATCCTGAGCGGTATGGAGTTCCAGAGTTTGAGCCCATGGTCAAGGCTGGTGGTTCTTGGGAGTGTGAGCTAGTGGTTCCTGTTACGATCCGACAGAGCGCTGGGTTAGGAAGTCATGGGGGTTTTGGAAAGGGGCCATCGCATGATCACGAGAGCGCAAGTTGGATCGTTGAGGTTTCTTCCCAGATTATTTTCTCAACTTCTGCTGCTGTTGGGTACGAGGTTGTGCTGGCTCGTGACAAGAAGTCCCTAAACCTGAGCAGCTCAAGTCCTGTGGTCGGTGGACAATCTCAAGTTCCGCAGCCAGGAAAGGTCAGCGACTATCAACAAGGTATAGAAGCCAAAGAGGGACATCATCCTGCGCAACCGCGAGGTGTCTTTTCTCGTGCAATACAACTCAAGGTCGAAGACACTGCAGCACTATGGAATACTCCTAGACTTCCTGGCTGGGATGACAAAGGCGAAGGTCGCGCTGAAAGACGTTCAGGTCCAGATCAGCATGTAGAGAGTGTGGTCAAGACTGGCGACCCAGAAACGAAAGGCGATGATTCAAAACCAGAGACGCCCAAAAAGAAACAGAAAAAGGTCCACATGGTGGTTCTGACACATGGTCTGCACAGCAATCTTGGCGCCGATATGCTCTTTATGAAAGAGAGCATTGATGCAGCTGTCAAGCAAGCCAAGATCGATGCCAAGGCACGGCGGGCCCGGGAACGAGCCGCGAGGAAGCAATCAGGCAATGGCCTCGTCGAATCAGATTCTCACGATACAAAGGACATAGACAAAGTGGAGGGTGAAGAAGATGAAGACGAGGATGATGAAGAGGTCATTGTGCGCGGTTATTCGGGCAACTCAACCAAAACTGAACGAGGGATTAAGTATCTCGGGAAGAGGCTCGCTAGATACGTGCTATCCATGACATACCCAGATCAGCCATTTCTACCGACAGGAAAGGGGATGGCCGATGCTGTAACTCATAACTTTGACAAGAACGATCCTCAGCAGAAAGCTGTACACAAACACAGTACTATACATCTCGGCAAGGATGGAGCACATCTTCACAAAGTGGAACGGCCATACAAGATCACGAGCATAAGTTTCATTGCTCATTCTTTAGGTGGACTTGTTCAAACGTACGCCATTGCATACATACAAAAACACTCACCACAGTTCTTTGACCTCATCAAACCGATCAACTTTGTTGCTTTGGCTACACCATTTCTAGGTCTGAGCAATGAAAACCCTTTATACGTCAAGTTTGCTCTGGACTCTGGCCTCGTTGGCAGGACAGGAAAGGATCTTGGTCTGACATGGAGAGCGCCGACTCTCGCACGCAGTGGCTGGGGTGCCATTGTGGGAAATCTCGGCGAGACAGCGCATAAGAAGGTTTATGGAGAGGCGCAACCCGAGTCGAAACCGCTGCTGAGGATTTTACCTACGGGGCCTGCACATACAGCTTTGAAGAAGTTCCGCAACAGAACTGTATACTCCAATGTTGTCAACGATGGTATTGTCCCGCTTCGCACAAGCTGTCTTTTGTTCTTGGACTGGCAGGGACTTGGGCGTGTTGAGAAAGCTCGACGAGATGCTGGCTTGGTTGAAACAGTTGTTGGATTTGGGTGGGCTGAGTTGACAGGCACAAATCAGGCTCGACAGAAGCAACTTGGAAACGGCTCGACAGGGCAGTCTGGTACTTCATCTCCTCAAACTCATGAAAACATGCGCGAGGTTCCACAGCCACCTAGCACGGCTATTGTTGATGATGACAGAGCGAGTCTGCGGTCTGTGGCAACACCATTTGGCGATGAAGTGCCGTCTGACTCTGCTGATTCAACCAACAGTGGACCATTGGCGGGATTCTTCAACTTTTTCAAGAGCAGTGAGCCTGCCAAGCCTCCAAATGTGTCGCAGAAGCAGAAGAAGATATACCACAGGAGCCAGACTCTTAAGCTTGAAGAATTAGCTGATGGAAGTGCTGATAATGCTTCGGAGCCTGCTTCACCTAAATCACCTAAACAGTCAAAGGTTACCAGTGGGCATGAGGGCGAAGATGAAATGACAGCTCCACCAAGGACAACTATCTTTGAATCGGCCGGTGATCTACTCAACCCCAAGGTACCCGATGTTGAGTATCTGATTGATCCTTCTAAGCGGCCGCGAACAATCTTTCATGACCGTGTCTACCACCCATCTGATATACCTGGTCCACCATTGAAGAGACGCCCTACAACACTGGTCAGGAGAAGGACCGGCCAACGACAAAATTCGATAGGACAAACCTCTACCAGCAGCGCGGATTCGTCGCCTTACCCTCACGTGAATCATGAGGACAGTTCATTGTCAGCTAAAGACTACGATGATACGGCGAACACGAATCCCGATAAAGACATTCACGAAGTCATCGACACGTCAAACATGCGTGTGGAGGAGAAGATTGCAAGAGCCTACCATAAGGACCTATCGTGGAGGAAGGTTCTTGTAAAGGTCGAGCCCGATGCTCACAACAACGTTTTCGTTCGTCGCATGTTTGCCAACGCGTATGGCTGGCCTGTTGTTAAGCACATGGTCGATGCCCATTTTAGCGACTCGGCGGCCGCCCGTCTTCGCAACGAGGATGAACACAATCGCGAGCGGGCCCGCAACATGAACGAACCTCCTGATGAGCACGGAGCTGAGCTCAAGAAGAGTCGAGACAACTTGGCAAGCATGACTCGAACGGATAGTGAGTCTCGGGAAGCTCTGGATAAGGTATCGGATCTTCCGAAGGCACAACAGTCTCGAAAAGAGAGCGATGCCTCGCCTAACCAACGCCCAAAGGCGGAGCGTGCTGACTCTGTGTCATGGAGTGACCGAGACTGGCACGATAGTGACTGTGATAGTGATCTTGATTTTGGAGGTGATCTGCCTGCGCCAACGTCTCCGTCGGCGCTTCATCAGCAGGACAAGGGCAAGGAGGCGCAGGGGCCGTCGGGAGGGTGGAACTGGGCGGAGAAGATTGTGGGCAAGGGAGCTTCACGGGCAAAGAGTCCCGTGCATGGAGCTAAAGATGAATAAGTCTGGCAATTGTAAGACTATGAATTGAGAAGAGATGGGGGTTCATACAGGATAGAAGGACACATAAAGGCGTTAAAGCGCAGCAAGTCGATACCACGACAACGAATCTAGAGCCAATTGACCAATACACAAGATACCAATTCAATTCAAATACGTGTCCTGGAACGTGTCCGCGACTTCAAGCTCCCGACTCAAAAGATATTAGCTCGGAGCTTGAAGAAGCAAAGCTGTGTGTCTCAGTTTCAATGTCTCAGGTACCAAACGTTTGGGTGGAATACTAACCGAGTGAGTTTGCATGCTGAAAAAGGCAATGGGCTTGACTCAATTTCTCCATGAATCGAACTATGGGGAAGTGGGCAGATTCTGTAGGCTAAGGTGAAGAGTCAAGAGTCGCCCTGCATAATGAGGCTTTTGGTAGGTGTTCGTTGTGGGATGTCCGATGTCAGAGCGTTGGGATCGAGATCTGTTTGAGACATGGCTTGAGTGATGATGATGATGATGATGGACTTTGGAGATAGGAGGTTTACTTTTCAGGAGAATTCGAGTGTTCGATTGTCTGAAATTTCTAGCTGTCTGGTTGAATTTGCTTGTTTTAAGGTAGGTAAATATGGTATGGTAAAAAAAGGGACGTCTAATAAAGTTCAGCATGGGTTCACTGTTATAAGAGGACCCTTGAAGCTAATCTCAAGTGCCGTCAGATAAAAAGAAACGTTATTCTATAACTCCACAGCATAAATCAGATGCAAAAATATCAAAAAGAAGGTATAACAGCGGGATCTAACCGCCAATGTTGGACGAACAGGGAATCGAACCCTGGACCACTCCCAGATTATTCGGATGAATTATGCTAAGGGAGTATTATACCACTAAACCATTCGCCCGAGGAATTGTTGATATGAGTGAAGAATTTGCTTACTATGTCGATGGTTTGAGAGAATTGGTGATAGTGTCGGGTTATGGTGGGGTTGAAAGTGAAGTGGCATAAGTGGGGTTGAATCGTTAATTCTCTTGGCCTAGGCAGTCCTCAGAAGACTTAGGACCTAAAATTAGGGGATAAAAATAAACTAATTAAAGAGCCTGCTAAGTTTATCCTAAACTTACCTAAGTATTTTTGTCACTTAGGATTGAGGTCTTAAGTTTTCTGCCATCCCCTAGGCAGTGCAATTGATATATGGTTGCTGTATTTATATAAACAAAGAAGCTGTTATAAAAGAAATAGGCTCTTATGTCCTATCATGAATCCTCGTGGTATATTCAGTAGAAGTAATTAAGAGTTCATGCACGTGTAAATCAAGTGCTAACTTGATCTATGTCCTTTCTCCAACCATGACGACCATGTGCGTCACCGTCCGTTTCTCTCTGGGGGCCTCCAATTCCAATGCCAGCCCAAGCAAGCTCCAGCTCCAACAAACTCCAAGTTCTGGAGCTCACTGGAAAAAAAAAAATCATCGTCGTCAGCTTCGCCACGGTTCTAGCCTTTCTCTCATAGAACCTAGAACCCCTGTGCAATTATTCCCAACCAAAAGTCCCATCCTCTTGTTGAACCGGAGGCAACAGTTCCTCTCTAGTCGCTTTTTCTTCACCGGCTTCCTTCCTATCCGTGCGGTCTTGCCCATAAAGATTTATATTACAGGCGTCATGCTACGATAGTTTACATTGCGCTTGTTCTACGAATTTCTCTGCGACTTGCTCGGCTGAGCTTTTACTTTATCAACTTCCTCTGGCGCATTGCACCAAACGACTCCCAAGATGATGAGATTATACCTCCTACCACTCTCGACGCGGCGAACTCTTCTCTACGCGAAACGACTCGATTCAAGTACTGCGCCACAAGGTCGAACATATGTCGACAAGGGCACTGCCTGGGCGGCCAAGACGTGGGCGCAATGGGAGAAGATGGAGTCTGGGTGGAAGCGCAAGGTCGTCGATTACGGAAACTATGCTTTTCGCCGCATCCCATATGAAGAATGGGGTTTGAAGTCTGTACCGCCTCTCTCGGTACGACGTCGTGGGAAGGAAATTGAGAAGAAGGAAAAGGTCGATTTGTGCTTCCCGAGCTCGGTGATACCGCCGAATAAGGCGGAGGGTATTCTCAGGACTCTTGCGACAGAGCGTCAGGCGCTGCATAAGAAGAGGCTTGTGTGGTGTATTGTTGGCATGCCCATTACTATTCCATTTGCGCTTGTACCCATGTCAGTACCCTTCCTTTTTGCTTTTTTTCTCGATCCGCTGACTAACATTGTACAGCATCCCTAACTTGCCCTTCTTCTACCTCGTCTACAGAGCTTGGTCACATGGTAGAGCTATCTCAGGTGGCAAGCATCTCCAATGGCTTCTGGAGAACAAGCTCCTACGGTTAGCTCCCTCTGAGAAGCTCGACCAGCTTTATGCGCTACACGCCCCACCAGCCGAGGAGCCAGACAATAAGGAACGGATGCTGCTCACACAAAAAGAAGTCCAGACGTTCTCAGACACTCTCGATATGCCGGCTCTTGAAGTGGAGCTCGAAAGGGCTATATGGCAAGTTGAACAGGCCGTTCAAAGCCCCGATAGTCAAAGCCCACCTAAAGAGAGTTCACCTGGTGCTGGTGCCGAGAAACCAGGATCCACTGAGTCAGTGGAGGACAAGGGCAAAGACAAGAAAGATCAATGAGAAGAGAATTACATATGAGCAAACTTTAGACGATGTATGATACCTAAGTAGTCAGGGGTGTATGATTTTGGTACGGTCAAAGAAATGGCTGGTTGTATTTGTAATTGTATTAGACTGGAGTGAACTGAATACCTAGGAAAAGGCAAAGGCAAAGGTAAAGGAAAAACAGGCGTAAGTACGCGGGTATATCTATAGAAAACGTCCACTCCCCAACGCGCCGCGCCAAAATGTTGGCGTAGTATTACAATCGCAAATCTCATCAAATTCATCGCTTTTCGTGTATCTTTGCCCTTCTGTGCAAGTCATAATGTCTCAGCTGCTCTGAGCATATCGCGGACCTTGAGAGCGGGGAGAAGGCCGACTAGACCCATGGCTAGTAACATGCGCCTTGTCCTGAGACATGTGAGATCTGGAAGACGAATGCTGCTGGCAATGCGGTGCGCGTCGGACAGTGAGAAGTTGAGGCCGAGGTTCTTGAGACCGGGCATTGAAGGCAAGCAGTTCTAGAGTTTGTTAGTTAGAATTCTTGGCTGGTATAGACAGAGACAAACTTACTCGGTTCTGAGGTGGTGCTTTATATCCCATGACAGCAGCTTCAGCGTATTCATACTGAGCAACTTGAGCACTCAGAACATGTCCTCTCCAAGCATCCGCAGCCTTGACGCGGAGGAATCGTTGGGTGAGAGTGTGTGATCCAGGAGGTCCTCGTCGACCCTGTCGACTTCTTCTTCGGCGCACAATACGTCCTGAAGCTGTGGCATATTTGTTCTCGGGTCCATGAGTCGTAGGGTTGAGAGGAGATGGAAAGACTGGGGCGTACGAAGACGCAACTGAATAGGTACAGGCGGTCATTGTTTCTTGTTGTTGTTTGAAGGTATTCAGTATTCGACTGAAGGACAAAGAGAGGAATTCTCAGAGGGAGACCAAGTTATGGAATATTACTTCTGAGGGAGATGTAAAAGAACGAGGGATGGCGATACTATCTGCAAAAGAGGATTCTCCCCAATCCTTATATTCAATTCCTCTCGAGTAAAACTGACACTAGCTCCATCACTCTATCCTCCCCAAGCCATGTAATTAGAACAAAAAATTATCTCCAGGGGCTGGACGTCCAATACTATCAGAGTAAAACATCGATGTTCTAGCTTGGAGGAATGCTCTCTGCGCGTATAAGTCGCGACCCTTGAGAACCCACCCAAACGAAGGTTCAGTTCGGATGTGGAGGCTTAAAACCTCTAGTCAGGTACAGAAAGTGAGCTGCAACGACTCAGATGATCAGACATATGCACTAGAAAAAGCAAGGAGACATGTAGAAAAGGAGGGCTACATGAAGAGAAACTACTGCACGTAACAAGAGACTAAGAGATTATGACGAGACAAACACCACCAAAACGGGCGAGACATGAGGATCCTCAGTTTGTGTGGAGAGGTTCGTGTCTTCTTTTTTCCTCCCTTGACATGGTGAGCGGAGAAACCTGACCTGATAAACTGTCAATATTATTGGCTTTTCTCCCTCAACTCTAGAGTTGAACAAACCCCTTCAGTTAATTGAAAAAGATTATATCCATTGTGAGAAAAGCCGATGGAGAGAACCTAGACAATAAGACTGTGGGACGTGGACGATGATCTGTGCTAACGAGGGGGAATACAATGATCGATCCATATTATCGGCCCGCGTGTTAGTAACAACAAGACCTGAACTTTACGCGTCGAGACGTGTCAGTCAAAATAAAGAATCGTTTCTTCCGAGTTAGCTCAGCTTTACTCGGATCAATAGTTTAGTAGTCCAAAAGCTGAAAGGGCATCATTGTTCCATCTAAGTTAGTTTCTAAGCGAGTGACCAAGACCGTCCGTCCGTCTCCAACGCCGACCCTCCCCCTCCCCCTCCTTCTGATCAAGTCTGATTCTGAATTGAATTGTGCTTCTGATCTGATCTGATTATTGTATTACCCAAGGTGATGCAAAAGTCGTACTCTGAAAATTAAACAATGAGGTCTTCAAGACAACACCTAAAAATAAATAATAATAAAAACGTAATATCGGTATCGTCTTGCTCTATCGTATTCTACCTCACGAGATGAAAGTAGCTTCGGTAAAGATGGTGCCCTCCTCGACAATCTCCTCGTCGCCAATCTTAAGCTTCAGGGAGAGCTTGGGATGGTACTATAGAATTGATAGTCAGCAAGGGGGGGTTAAGTTCAACCAGTCTTTCGGAAATTAAAGAACTTTACCTGATAGATGTATGGCTTTGTGCCAGCTGCAGCTGCGACAATAGTCTTGACAAAGCCGGGGACTTCGGCCATGACGTCAACTCGATCAACCCTCTCTCCAAGAGGTCCCTCGACCGTAGCCTCGACGGCTTTTCCGTCCTTGGTCTTTCCGGTCCAGTGATATTTGGCGTCGCTCGGCTCAGGCCAGTCATTCTCCGAATCGTTCTTAACTTTAGTGTGAGTGGCCTTGCAGTCGACGCCGGCGATGACAATCTCGCCATCCTTGACGATACTACCCACGTCCACAAGGGTAGAGCCGTACGAGGGAGTGCTGGTGAACTCCATCAGGAGAGCTGAATAGGTGGGACCCTGAAAGTTGAGAAAGTTCCATCGAGATGCAGCGTGGTGCGGCTTCATGCCCTGCAGAGCATAAGCGAAGAAAGCCTTGCCCTTGAAATCCATGGGGCCATCCTTTGTGGTGATGGTACCCTCAGAAACACAACGAGGCCAGAAGGCGTGTCGCATAGATCCCCAAGGGTTCTCGAGATCGGTACCGTACAGGGTTGTTCCTGTTTGTCCGGCTTGGAAACCAGGTGTAGAGCGGGTGATCTTGAGGTTGACGATGGCGTTGGGGTCGTTCATGCTCTTGATGGTGTAGTAGGTGCCGTCCTCGGACAGCTCGATCGCGCAATCATCGGCGTAGAAACTCGTCTTGTCCTCGTTGAAGTCATGGTTGCTGAGGGGTGTAGAGGCCCAGAGGTGGGGCTTGGAAGGGTCTGAGTTGAAGACCTTTGCGTTGAATTGGCAGGTTGTTCGGATGCCACTTGGAAGTATTAGTAGAGCCATATGATATTGGGCACTTCAAACATACGCAACGTTACTATAGATGAGCTGGGCAAGGGCGATATAACCGTTGTCGCCAAAGATGTAAAAGGTATGTGTCTCAACAGACGTAGAGTCCATAGCCAGCCATTTCAGATCATTTCGAGAGATCTCGGTGTAGGGAGTCTTCTCAGCCTCTGTGGCGACCGACTTGATGGCAGAGGGGCCATAGATAGGCTCCTGAGTGCCAGCGACATTGGCCAGTCTATAGCGGTCAGTATTTTTACATGAAGCTCTCCAGGGTCCATCTCGATGGTGGGGTCAAGAAGGATGTGAGGGGAGAAGTTGAAAACGTACTGTTGCTTGGCCCAGTTGAACATTATGTTTAGTATAGGGGTTTGTACGTGTAAGAGGGAGAGAGAAACAGAAGTAAGTGGAATCTACTTCGAATGAGGATGATGGGATGATGGGTCGAGAAATGAAATGGAAATGCTGGGGACGTTGTTAATTAACCTAAGGCTTAGTTAGCTGCAGGCACCTCAAGCCCAAACAAAATATCGATGTCACTTTTACACCGCTGGGCCTTGGTTTCTGTCTGTGGCGGCACTCGCTTGATTTTCCCCTGTGCCATGGAGGGGTACTTGATGAAGATTGTGGCTGGTGTCAAATCCGATGATGTGGGGAATGACGTGTGTTGAGCATAAACGCGTACTGTGAGACGCGTCTATCTTTACCACCTACGTTGATTTACAGTTTACTTATATGTTACACTGCTGTATATCCTCCTTACAGCATGTTGAGAAACATCAACATGTACGGTTTACGCCATGCATGTCATTGAATAGGAGTAAATGACCATTTAGTGTTGAAGAGACTAATGTACTAATGTAATTCCCGTAGCTTCCGGCATCCACTTATTTGTAAATCACCTGGGACTGGGCTGTAATCTCATATCAAAATCATGCCCACATGGTCCCATGATGCCCAAGTTACCCTATAGATGATACTGGGATTTTGTAGGAGGCGTGACAAGCGATAATAGGTAATGGGGTGTCAATCTTAGGTCTAATCAAAAATATTTAGTTGACTCTGATTGCTCATTATAATATATTCATCTCACATAACCTTTAGATTATGGTGTCTTTCTCATCGTGAAAACAAAGCGGTTATGGCTCCACGACTCAACCACAACGAATGATCTTACTTATAGACTCGACCGAGCCCAAACCCTAATGAATAATGGTAAACTCCCAGCAAGCCTTTATTAAAAACCAAAGTTACGCTTACGGGATGATACGATTGGTAGCATACAGCTTGACATGGAGTGCTAATTGTATGAGCCACCCCAAATTATAACGCCTCTATAGGTGCCCATAAGACGATTAGATAGATCACAGGATCCCAAAAATGATAATCGATAACGACATCGTAATTGATTATCGGATTCAGTAGATAAATATGAAATGTTAAAGTTTACCTTACCTCATCCTTCCGTAACAGGGGCAAACAAAGAACAAAGTAAAATTCCCATGCACATCAAAATGACCAATCAGAAGGCGGTAGTACATATTACTTGCAGTCTAAAACCCTTCGGCCCGTCATCTACGGCAGTAAGACTGGACTCTATCAGTGCGCGACGCGCTCGCTCGGTCACTGGACTTTACTTGACTTGATTTGATTCCGATCGCAACCTTCCAATCCAGCCTCAACTTTCCCCTTTTCTCCATCAATTATCACAACAACGTCACGTTGCTTCTTCAACATTACAAACTAAAAATACTCGACTTGCGATTGCCACAAAAGTCATCAGCCTCTTTGCGCCTCAAAGTCATCATCGAACCTCGCGTCAATCGAATTGCCGACCACCACCACCCATCTTCAATCTTTATCGAACATTATCGATAACATCCCGCGCGCTTCCTCCTATCGATTACCTTGATTTAGCCCTGTATCGTTTCGACTATCTTCGCCATGGAGGAGGACGGGGCGCAACTTTTGCAGCAGACAGGACTTGATACAATTTCTCGACCAGACTCTACTTCGACTTCTGCATCCGCTTCATTACCACATGTATTGCCAGGCATTTCAGCTCTCGCTGCTGCCAACGCGGCTACAGAAGCGACGTCTCAATTAAGGTACAACATAACAAGAATCATTTATCTTTCGCGACGAAGAATGTTTGATCGCATCATGTTGCGCTCGAGCCTCCATTCAAACCAAAACCCTCCGACACACCTGCAGGACCAGGAATTGTTAACTAACCCCTGTCTGTAGAGCATCGGCCGCTCCGTCGCCCGCAATGTATGCCACTGCATCTCCCGCCGCTATGAGTGGGGGATCTGGAAGTACTATGGTAAGTCGCGACCATTTCTTTATCATATCTTATCAGCACTTTTCTGAGTTGCATTTTATGCTGGATCTACGGGCGAACATATGTCATCAGCTGCAATCTTATCTCCGGGGAGCTGATGCATCCCGTCACGTTTTTTGCGGCACCAGTTCTGTTGGTCTGGGCCTTGCCTTATCGCAGGCGTGATTGATACAATCACGTGCCTTATCTCCAACCCTTGCCACCCTAACCCCCTTCAGGATGGTCGATGGGTCTCGGTCTTATCTGGCTTATCAAGCGCAGCCAGTTACGTTGCACCCAAAGAATTTTACTCCATCCTCTTATCGTGGCCGAGATAATAATCCATCGCTCTCCCTCCCGCTTTCACATTGCATTGCCTTGTATTCACTTTACACTCAACAACCGGCACCATGATGGCAACTAACGGATCAACGCAGCCTACCTGCCAGAATTGCAGTACCTCTACAACACCGTTATGGCGTCGCGACGAATTCGGTTCGGTCCTGTGCAATGCCTGTGGCTTGTTCCTCAAGCTTCATGGTAGACCCCGGCCAATTTCCCTCAAGACAGACGTTATCAAGAGTCGCAATCGAGTCAAGACAATGCGCCCTGACTTGGCAAACAAGAAAAAGGTTAGTTCAATACGCTCCAATGCATTGCGCATCGCTAATGCGGATTAGCAACAACAACAGCAGCAGCAGCAAGCAGCAGCGCAAGGATTCCCTACGACCGACGCAAATGGATTCGACACGACTGGACAGGCTGCTGCCGCTGCAGCACACGCTGCTCAAGCCGCGCGACGAGCGTCCCAGAAAGCGAACGGTCACGACGGAGCCGACTCACCAATTTCCCGCACTGGTACTCCCTCCATGTACGCGCACGGTCTGTCCTCCTTTATGGTTGATGACCCCTACCAGAGCGGCTTTGTCGCAACAGGAGAGGGTCGCGCGGCATCTCCCACGAACGGGGATCGTAAAATGGACGCGCCCCAAACGCATGAGCAGCTTATCGCGCACAACTCAAGCTTGAAGACGCGGGTCAGCGAACTCGAAGTGATCATTGAGCTTTTCCGAGGCCGCCTCAGTCAACTGGAGCAACAAGAAGCTGCTGCTCGAAGCGGCCAGCAGGTTGCTGGTGTCGAACAAAGCCAATTGCGCTCCCAACTTGAAGCAACACAAGAGAGCGAGGCCCAATTGCGCCGACAGCTCGAGGATAGCCATCGACGAGAGAGTAGCCTTAAGCGACGCCTAGATGAACTGGAACTCGAGCTGCAAGCTTTTCAAGAAGCCAATTCAGCCCCTGGAGAGCGACCCGCTAAGAGACCCCGTACCATTGAAGAGCCCACAAAGACCCAAGCAGAAGCGGATATTGAGGCAGCTGCTGAAGCATTGCTGGCGTCGGAAGCCTCCAAGTCTAGCGAGACTGCCGAATCTGCCCCTGCTGTGGAGGCTAGTGAAGCAACCAAGTTGCCACAAGCCTCTGAGGAGACAAAAGAAGCCCCTGTTTTCAAAACGGAGAATGAGATCGAGGCCGCGGATGTTCCAATTGATCCTAACATGCCCGTGATTGACGATGTTTCTCAACCTGCGCCAGTAGAAGAAACTAAGACAACTGAGGATGTTGAGGTTCCTGATGCATCTGATACTGCTGCTACCACCGAAGCCTCCCCTGAGGCGACTCAAGGTACAGAAACTCCTGCGCCCGCCACCGCAGCTACGTGAGAAGAGGGATGTTGCAAAAGATTCAGACTAGTAACACAATGGATTCGATGTCAGCGACAGGAATTTGAACTGCCGCATCACTTGCTGTTGATCCAATGCTACTGTCAGAATGACTACTCAGTCTTGGCATCAATTACGACTCATATTGCTTTATACCCCTGTGCGAGGTGTCAGCCACCCTCGCTTTTCTTTCATGATATACCTCCTAGCGGCAAGGGCAGCGAGGATTTTAGGCGTTTTGGCCTGTTTGTTTGGAAGTGCAAGAGATCATTGAGGAGCATATATGTTTTAATGGGACGATGAATGCGAATGCGAAACTCGGTACGAGGATTCAGTCTTGGAGTGTGGGATTTCTCGGTTGTAAGAGAAGATGGAGAACTTGTTAGTTATCAAAAGTTTAGCTGTTCTCGCAATGAAAAATAGACCCTGGCTTTGATTCATCACTTATCTGATCTGATATCGATAAACAAATGTGAAGCTGCAGAAAACGTGGTAATCGCAAACCGTTATAACCGTTACAGAGGCTGCAAGGTAATTCAGCTCATATGATTTGTTTATCTAAATCTATACTGTTGCCTCTATTCACCAATTTCTACTGCTATTAATTTTCTGTGTTACCTGTTGTTCAACCTCCTGACAGTGATTGACAGTGATTGACAGTCAGTCACGTGCTCGCTCTCGCAAAGATGATTAAGAGATGCAGTATAACACCAGTTCCCCTCCAGACCAAACAAAGAAAACTCGCAAACCTGACAATTCATTTGCCTTTTCACCAGCTTTGCAAGATAAATTCTCCTTTTGTCCCTCTCACCTATTCTCTTTGTGGTTACTATCACGGGTTTTTTCTAGTGTTGTGTCGGGCCCCATCTTATCTCAACTAGCCCGCAAGTCGTCTCAAACTCGCGATGCCTACGGTGCCTTCACGCGGTGGCCCTCAGGGCATGCGCCCAACTTATTCTGGAGGTAAAGTGATGCCTTATCAGAAGAAAGGCCAGGTGATTCGTGGCGCTTCTGGAAAGACTGTTTTGCAAGGCCGTCGACACCGGTAAGTGAACCCCAATCCTCAATATTCAAGTTGAAGAGGCGCATATGATATACTAACTAACTATTTCATAGAAAGATTCTTCGAGATTCAATCCATGGAGTCAGTAAGTGTCACCTTCATTTTTTTTTCATTCAAGATCACTGCTAACCAGATGACTTAGCCAAGCCCGCTATCCGGTTCGTGCATCCTGTTTCACCTATGTCTATCTGAGATTTGTAATTTATGAGTATCGATACTGACTCTGTGAAATATAGACGTTTAGCACGTCGAGGAGGTGTGAAACGAATCTCGGCAGGTATTTACGATGAGGTCAGAGCTGCGCTGAAAGCGCGTCTGGAGACGGTACGTAACACGCATATTCTGTTCTATTTGCTCTATTCTAATGCCCAAGATAGATTCTCCAAAACTGCGTCATCTATGTCGAATATCGCAACGCAAAAACTGTTACAATCCACGACGTGAGTTTCCCTGCACTGGCTGCAACTGCTAATGAGCATCAACTGACGCTGTACATAGGTAATTCACAGTCTCACGCGTCTTGGACGGCCTTTGTGGGGATTCGATCCCGATACGTACGACGGCGCCACGAAGCCCAAGGTCTAGGAACCAGAAACTTCCCATGATCGAAATTTTTTCTATGTACATCATTTGTCACGGTGTTCGGAGCGTTGTTTATCAGCATTTAGTCACGGTTGGGGTGGTCTAATACCCAGAGCGTTTGTGGAAAGAATCAGAGACAACTGTTATATGGAACGAATCATATTCTGTTTAGGAATCCAAAGATTGATTGATTCTGATCATGAGCTATGCCATAACCAAATAAATTATGAACTTCTGTAAACGAAAGGAATAGGGTATGATATGGGGTATCTCAAATGACAGTACAAGTAGGTACAGTATCAAAAAAAGAAAGAAATAAAAAAGAAAAACAGAAAAAGTTTGCATCCTCCGACCATTATATGCTCCTTCAGCAGCATCTCATCTCTTTAACCCAAAGTCTGTTCTGTAGCATGACTCCTCTTCTAGTGGTATCTTTATGGTTTGCCTGTTGTAGCTTCTTTCTGTCGACTGTATCGTCTTCTGGGG
The DNA here is from genome assembly GCA_002982035.1 of Fusarium algeriense. Lineage (NCBI taxonomy): Eukaryota > Fungi > Ascomycota > Sordariomycetes > Hypocreales > Nectriaceae > Fusarium > Fusarium algeriense. Next base: position 19,113 of record PVPY01001089.1, on the reverse strand, counting down.
TATTCGTTTAGAACATTCTTCAAATTCTCTCTTCGTCGTCTTCCATTCTTCCTCATCTCATCCTCGTCATCTCGTATAATCGCGTTCTGTTGATGACAAACTTGTCGATAGGCTTCCCATTCCCGGCGTGTCTGAAGTGATGGTTGACCAAGTCAAGTCATTTACCTCCTCTTCTTCACCAAGTCCCAGTTGGACAAGATGCCATCCAAAGCTCTGGTAGCTCGGACCTCATCACGTCGGAAGGGGGCGTTGAAGATGCCAGGGAGGAGCATGGCGCTGTTGGCATGCTCTTGAGCGAATCCAACCTCTGCATCCTTTCCGCAACGTTCCTTGGTAACACGGACAGCTTCCTGGAGGAGATCCTTTCCAACGCCCTTTCCACGGTAATTAAGGTTGGTGGTCCAGGCACGAATTACACCTTTGCCTCCTCGTAGAGAAAGCGACCGTCTGCGTCTGTGACTGGAGGCTGGGTTAGGCTCAAGGCGTAAAACAAGAGTTCCGATAATGTCCTGGTTTAGGCGAGCGGCTAGTAGGGTATCCTCCTCTCCATCATCAGCACGTAGCCAGTTCCAACGAAGTCGTTCAGCCAAAGAGATATAACCATTGGCCAGGTAACGAATGCCCATGAGATAGCTCATGATTACTCCGCAAGAGACCGTCATACCAAGTCCTGAGTCACGAGTAACGCCGCCGAAATGGTAAATGGCAGCCAAGGTTGCTGATAAGCCGGCAAGACAAAGCGGGTGGAATACGAGGTTCAACGAAGCCCTTTGGCGCATCTGGGCAATTGAGTCGGCAACGAGGCGCATACCCTCAACCTTGTCTTGAGGCTTGTCGAGGACCTCAAGAGACAACGGTTCGACGTCATCGTCATCGTCGAGACCGAAGTATGGCGTAGAGGCTGCAAGCGGAGAGGGAGATGGCGGGACAAAAGAGGAAAAAGGAACAGATGGACCAAATTGCGGGGTACTTGTGGCTGAAGTCATTACCGAGTGGAGGACAAGGTTGGCGCGGAGGAACGTGAAGAAAGCTGTAAGTTGCGATGTTAGTCATGGTGTTTTGGTTTACACGTTTTGGTTCCGCCAAGGTTTGTTCCCAAGCCGGCCAAATTGAACATGATTCATGATGGGAACATAGCAACATAAGCCATCACGAATAGAGCTTGGTGAAGCTACACAGCGAATAGCTTCAGAGCTTAAATGTTGAGTTCGTGACCATGAAGACAATCTGTATAGACTGTCGTGTGCTCAACCTAGTCGAAGGGCCGTGACTGGGGTAGGCTTTCATGGTGGCCATAGTAACCGAGCGACAGGGGACTTATACTAGGACAAGACCCTGGTAGAACAAATAGAGAAAAATACGAGAAATCAAAGAAACTCACCAGCGCTGGTCTTCAAAACCGGAACAGCACCAACTCTATCAACAACAGTGCTCGGGTGGCAGGCCCTCAAGTCGAGCTCTCGAATAGCAATATGCTGAGGACCTTCCATGGTGGTGTAGGTGGCCATGTTGAAATATGGCGTATTAGACTACCTTAGGTAGGTATTGTAGGTAGATAAAGAAGAATAAGATAAGAGCAGTCAAAGATGATAGAAGGAAGCCAGCCTTCAGAACAAAGTGGACTGGGAAGACAATAAGGGTATAATATAATAGTATGATTATAAAGTTGAGATATGATTATGTTTAGCAAACAATAGATTGAGGGAGGAAGAGGGAGACAGGAGAGAAATAGATTCAGACGAGTCCGGGGGAAGAGGAAGAGATTTCAAAGTTTCAAGAAGGGTAGGGCCGTCAGCTCCTGCAAGTCGAAAAATAGGCTTGGGAACGACCCGACGCTCTGGTGGCCGTAGCGTCTTTTTCTTTTTCGAATGCGACACACTCTGCATTAAGATCCTTGCATAGTGCGGCGCTGTCACGGCGTCGAGGCCGGAACCCTGGGCCCTTGGCTCATCCCTGGGCATGTTGGTTGGCGCCTTTGTGCTTCAGTTTCTCTTCTGTGTGTCTGTATCTCGCGAGTTTAGACAGATAAATGGTCTGCTTTGTTCTCTCTAGCGTGGATGTGGGATGGCGGAATCACTAGCTAGCTGATTCCAAGCGGGTTTGCGCATGTGGTTGTGGTGGTGTTGATGTCGGTCATGGTTGCGTGACAAGATACGCTATCTCGTCGAGCGATATCAATCATCGCTGGCCTGGACTCTTGAGAAGGATTCGGTGCAGTGGTGTACTTGTTGCAAAGCACATATGTACTGTGGTTCCGTCACAGTATCTTCACTTTTGATAATGATACCTATGCACCCCTCTCTTACCTTATCTTCAAGATCTCACCCAATCACTGGAAAGATATCTTGTCTCTTGGTTGTACCGTCACGTTCCAAGTTCAGAGCTGTCCATTTCCCCGCCCAGCATAACTAATCATCAGTAACCAACCTCATCCGTTGTCTCTCTTTTTGTTGAATGACACAACAGGGGGCATTCAGCCTTCAGCCCCTCATCTCCACTAGGTTCACAGCAACAAACAACTAGAAGCGGGGAGCCGAGACGACCAGCAGCCCAGAGCTTGTTAGTTTATCGTTGGTGCCCCGTAGTCTCATGGCTTTCAGGTTGGCCCATGCGAAATCGAAATTCCACGGGCACGCGACGGCCAGTCAATGCCATTCAATTAAATTTGATTTGACCATGCCTTGACCTTGCTTGGCCCCAGCTGTTCGATTCGAAATAAAGGGCTCACCTGGTCCCGGGGCAAGTTATAACGCAGCCGACTAAGGCATGATTTCAAGGTGTGAGTGGAAACACTGATAGCATGCGTTGGCTCTAAAACCAACGTCTGCAACCTTCATAAACTCGAAGCTTTTGACAATCGGACGATATCGTTGATGTAAAGATCAAACTTTCATACAGAGGGCAGATAGTAAATCGCCGCTTGGCACCCGGTTTGAACGCGACATGTTCCGTAGCGGCCTTTACAGCTCGATCGTCAGGGGCCCGTGAAATCTGTTCCCAAGAGCTGGATAGTCTAGACCCAGCGATAACAGTGTCTCCTCATCGCACTAACCGTGCCGGCGCCGTTGTCTTGACGCCATCTCTCTCATGCGGCAATAGTCATTTGAGGATCAACCAGCCAATCCAATAGTTCAGGTTGACACGATATATGTCGCTTGGTTCGGCTATCAACTTGTCGGTGGTTGCGGCAAGAGTTGATCGTCCTTGACGTGACAGATTGAAGCAAGAAACAACCTCGGAGGAAGTTTAAACGCGTTCAAAATGGTAATCTCCACGTTGGATCAACTCCACTGCTGACGTATCCAGCATATCCCTGGTTGCGAAAGTCGTTGACGCGCCAGCCAGCCATAACGCATGGAGGGGAAAGAAACCCTTCAAGATGAGCATTTACCACCTAAGCGACGGATGTGTGGGGGAGCAACCGAGGATGAAATCATCAACGCCGCCCTGGAACACGAATCTTTCGTAGTTACCAACGGTAACCGATCTGTTCGGAATCCTTTGGCCGAAGTTTGTGCTTTTAGCCGCATAAAAATATGTGATAGCAACTTAGAAGGTTTGATAATTATCGGTCTCTCCCACTTGCCGCACTTGCCCTAGTACAGTACGCGGCTCAATGACTTCGTTGATGTTGCGTTGCTCGTTGATGCTCTCGTTGTTGGGAACATGATGCCCGTTTTACTGATCAAACTTTTAGTCAACCGTGCTCATCCTGGTCTCTGCAAGGCGCAAAATACGACTTTTTCGGTTGTTTCCCAGTCAATTTTCGATAGGTCCATGCTTCAGACTTTCAAGAAACAGCCATGAAACACTTGACAGTGAAACTCTCGTGGAGCACGGAGGAGCATGCATGGACTCGAAACACTCTTGTCCGCCAACGTGTTTGACGAGTGTCGATCCAACCCCTCAACGTTGCACTGAACCACAACGTTGTTGCTGTAGAAGTCGCAGGGATGTTGTGGGAAGAAGACCCTGAAACTGTAAAAGATCCTTGCGAACAAATGTGATCTTCCGCCAGTCGATGATGTTCATTATCAATGCCCGATCGAAACTTTGCGGGATGATGTTGATGCTAAAAAGCGAGAGAGAATAAGGTATTTAGGCAAAATTAATTCGTTTCAATCGAGGGCAGGTACGAATTCAAACAATCGGACGAGCACCCTCCGACCTTCGGGTTTAAGGTATCGTGATGGGAAAAAACCTCGCTACCGTATGGTTGCTCCTGTCCAAGAAGTCTTGCCAGACAAGCTGGAAAAAGGCAAGTTGTAATCTTGGCACCGATGAACATGACTTAATACACGATTTAATTTCTTCATCTACCTTACATCAAACATTAAACGCTTCTTCATATAAGCTTCTACGCCATGAACGACCCTTCAGCTCATCATCTCCTCAATCTATGTCCAAGCACCATACCAGCAAAAGCAACCAGTCGATATGCTGTTCCGATTGCAACCAAAACACCAATATTGAGCCACTTGCGGTCCAAATTATACCCAGTCGCCTCGGCTGCGATATCGACCTGGAATAGGTACGAGAAAGGAGCCACGAGTTGTCCAAAGTACAATTCCGCCAACCATGTCGCGGGAGATGCTCGCCAAAGCCACTCCATGTGCCAGTCCTTGACAGATGCCAACCGAGGCGCGGCCCCAGAGAGAATACCAGTGATGAGGGCAATCATGGTCGCAAACAGTGGCGCATCTTCACGTCGAACGACCATGCTTACAATACTTGCGAGGCCGTAAATGCAGTAGAAGTACAGCAGATTCGTAAGGAAAGCAAGACCCCAGTCAATGATGGGTACAGACAGCAAAAATAAGGGCACGGTGAAGTGCATGCATCCGAGTGCCATGCGGGGAAAGACAGAAATAACCTTGGCAAGGAAGTAAGCCAGTCGTGAATGGCCTGCTTCAGCCTCCCGCCTGTACAAGAGTGTCTCTTCAGAGAAGAGTTTGACTCCAGGGGCGCCCGCAACAAGACCAATGGCTATGGCAATAAGAAGAGCAAACTGCGGCGCGGAGAAGAAGTCGATGGCTGTGGACAAGACCTCGTAGGGCTCGTGGAATAAACCGACGAACATGATACCGTTCTTAGGGTTATTGGCAAGACCAAGGAGACCACCTGCGAGAACAGCAAGGCCCATCTCGGCAAACAGAGCAGCCCTTGCACGATATTGCTGAAGCATTGCGCGGCAGAGGCAGAGCCATCCTTGCTTGAGGTAGGGGGCACCACGCTTCTTAAGGGCCTGGCGCATACCTGTGTCGCCCAGCATCGTGGATCTGACACTCCTGCGCTCAAAGGCTTCATCCGATTTGCTCTGTCGCATCTTGGCCCAGTGCGAAATAAGTGCTTCCTTGGAAACCTCGCCCATATTGTTGTACTCTCGACCGTTGCCGGTGATGATATCGGTAATCACATCGGCGTGGTTGCTGTGCTCGGGGAATTGGAAGCCCATGCTCTCAAAATAAGTCTGAGACTCGGTTTGAGGACCTTCATAGATGGTTTGTCCGTTACCAAGCAGAATGAGATTATCAAACAGGTCGAAGATTTCAGTTCGCGGCTGGTGAATGATGACAATGATGGAGATGCCGAGTCTTGCGATGGCCTTGAGCGTGCGCATGATAGAAGATGCTGCAGTAGCATCCAAACCACTGGTCGGCTCATCAAGAAAGATAGCCATTGGCGCAGCTGCCAATTCCATACCGATACTTACTCGCTTTCTCTGACCACCGCTGATGACAGGTTTACCCACGCTACCCACTCGGGAATCTCGCACATGAGAAAGCTCCAGACAGTCAATAACGGCCTCAACATGAGCTTCGACATCCTTCTTGGTCCAATTACAGGGGAGTCGAACACGTGCCGAGTGTACAATGTTCTCGTAAACGGTCAGCTCAGGCAACACAATATCGTCCTGAGGCACATAGCCCGTCAATTTCTTGTACTGTTTCATCTTCCCTGGAACATTGTTGACCGCAACGATACCGCCAGTATTGCTCGTTTTACCCATCAAGACGTTAACGAAGGTCGATTTGCCCGCTCCAGAGCCACCCATAACCGCAACGAGTTGGCCCTGCTCGATAGAACCAGTCACGTTCTGGAGAATGGGTCTGGGGCTCTTTTTGGGATGAAAGACAAGATCGGAGTATCTGAAGGAGAGACCAAAGTTGGTTGCCTCAGCTGCTCTTCGCATGGATTCGACAAAGGCTCTGAGCTGTGGGTTGGCGTCTAGTTCTTTTTTCTCTTGTTCGGAACTGTAGACACTGTTGCGTGAGAGAGCAGCTTCGAACCCAGTTCGGGTACGTCCCTCGCGGAAGTCTTGCCCGTATGGTGAATAGGAACTGTAGCCGGGCTGCATTGGAGCCATCTCGTGATCTTGATCGTCGGACAACTCTTTATAGCCACGTCCAGTGATTGTCGCTTTGACGGCCCTCATGGTCTTGTGTCTCTTCAGGGCACCAGCATGGGCCTTGGATGTCCTTTGCCATCGTGAACGGAACATCAAGACGAACATACCAGCGACGAGGAGGAAATCGATAATGACGAGAACGCCCACAGGAATCAAATATCGTTCGAAGGAAGCACCTTCCGGACACCTGCTCCCAGACAGGCAAGGTGTTGGGGTCGAAGCACCAGGCTGGCAATACGAGCCGGCGGGACACCTGATCTTCTTCAGACCCTTTTCCTCCAGGGGACAATAGTGGCCCGCCTGGCAGATAATAGGTTCGAAAACACCCATTCCCACGTTGGAGCCATTGAAGGAACACGTTAACCCTGAGAGACGTGCAATAGTACACTTCTCAAGAGGAGGACAGGATTGCGGAAGTGAATTGATGGTGTTGTTCTGGCCTAGATTTCGTCAGTTCTGGTTTTAAGTGACTCAATCACGAAACTTACAAAGGAATCCTTCTTTACAGCCATGCTCCTGCCAGGATGACACGTTCTGCAGCTGTAGAGGAAGGGCACCAGGCCTCCAGCAGGGTGCCGCATCAATGGGTAGTTGATCGTTAAGCAGTTGATATGTGGTTCTATAGAAACTGGTTGAGAAGCTTGATCGGTTGGTGCCAGTACAGTCTCGGTCGTAGACGGTGAGGGTGTTCTTGTCTTTCAATGGTTTAAGAGAACGGCTTTTGGAATCCCATACGAGATCACCTCCGACAGGTGGATTGGAGCCATCTTCCATGGGCAGATCGAGCAAGCCCTTGGGATTTTTGGCTTTGTACCATTTTCCGCTTGTGATGTTGTAGACGCCTTGCGTTTGGTTTCCAATGCATTGCCATGCTGCTTGGCCATTATCGAAATTCGCTTTGGCTTCTGCGACTTTATCGAGTCTAGGTAGCGCACGAAGAGCGCAAAGACATGCAGTTGTATCGAGGAAGCTTGGTGTATCGGGCCTGGCACCTGGGAGGAAAGGCTGTTGTGGTAGCTTAGCGTCGTCGACGCCATAGCTTGAGAGTGACATCGTGGCGTATCACTACTTGCTCAAAGAGGTAGAGAAGATATCAACAACTTCAAAACTCTCTCTGTCACTTCAATCCTCGCTGAAAAGAACGAGGAACAAAGACAGCAACGCTCATCATGCAAGGCCAACAGGGCATGTACTCCAACTTATAAGCCGACTGGGACTTTGCCATAGCACAACCTCGATGTGGAGGGGAAAAAAAAGATATTCATTGCTTGAGATTCATACGGGATTCCGAAGCCAGGATTCGGACTAGGGATCTACCTTTCAAGGAGCCTGAATGAGACTCATGGGATGGGGCCTTGGGCAGTACTTGTGAGATTTTAGTCTCCACGATGGATCAAAAAGGCGGTGCTTGAGAATCCTTCTGGGAGCTCAAGCTGCTGCAATATTTACGGTCAATGGTGAACGGAGACTCGGAGCGATTATCTCGCCATTGGCCAGGCAAGCAACACGAGAAACAGGCCATATCCTTGAGTCAACACAACGTCGCGATGAAAGATATGTCTGGATCTGTATCTCAGGTACTTTAGTGAAGGAACGCCAAGACACGCTGTCAGCCTCTTTTCTTATTCTCCATATTGCAGATGCCAGCAGCCAATGCCTTAACAACAGGGACAAGGCCAGGGTCCGTTACATCAGAGGCAGCTCCTGCGGGGCGCCAGCGCCTGGTCAAACCAGACAGAGCCTAGGTCGAGGCGCATTTGCATCTTGTTTAGCTTTGCGTTATGGGGGGCTAAGGCTTAGCGAAAGCGAATTTCGAGATGAAGGGAAGACATAGGGCTGACCTGACTTGCCCAATACTCAAGTTCTCTTTGGGATGACCGTCTCACAGAATAACTGGTGTTTCAGGGAAATGACCTAAAAGGGTCTTATGTTGCGCCATGACGCCAATCTCCTGGCTAGGAATAAAGATGTCAGCAACGGCGTCGAGTTGCGAGATGATGCTTGGCTATAATCCATTAGCTGCATAACCTTCTTCACTGGATATGCACATCTTATTTTAACGTCCCTGGAGCTATTAATCGATGAAACCCTGGAAAACTTCCATTCTGACACGATCTAAAAAAGATTGCTATCATGCATTCTTAGTGGCAGTGTTAGTGATAACCATGGGTCCTTTCGCAAGGCTCGCGGCATATGCTTCGCTTTTCGGGCCCGACCAGACACGATGCTACCGTCATGTCAGCAATCGTATCACCTTGAGTGTCGATCTTTGAAAGAGGCAATAATATGCAGCTCCAGCTCGCCAATCCAACAAATCTCGCAGTTGGAGGGTTTACGTACTCTGCTTGCGCCTCTTCGACTGTGTTACAGAAAGCTGATGATATACCGACAAGGCACATCGGCTCGGTCGTATCAGCATGTTGAAATCTCCCCTGCGAATTGTGGGTGTTGGCTGAATCGGAGGTAATCTCAATATCATGTCCATCTACATTACTCATCAGTACCGAATTTACTCTGAGGTCCAGGGGCCGATTACTTACCTAGTATCTTGGCACTGAACCGAAAGTCCAACAGCATTCAGAATGAAAAGCTGGATTATGAGATTCCAGTTAGAAGGTCTGTTTTCTGGAACATGGTCAAAGGACCCCAGGTAAGTAGCGGCAACCAGAGCGACCATGAGTGTACGCTCTCTTTGTGAAGGAAACTTGAAGCTATGCTGATTCAGAGGAGATTTGCAACAACCTATAGTAGCAGGTGCACCGTAGCATCAGCACACTATCTTTCGAGGCTCTGAAAAAGGCATGAAAGCCAAAGCCTTGAGAGGTGAACCATCACCTTAGGCATTGCCGTATCTTGGCCCATGCCACCAGATCGGACATATAACTTCACCTGAGGCTCGATATCCTCCTGGGTATGAAGGACCAGACGCATTGCCGAATTCTTTCTCATTTTAGAAGGACAACGAGCAGGAAATGTCCATCGTGGTGATAGCGATGATATGCGTAACGTTCCGCTTTTCGTAAGGTCCCGTTGAGGACATACGTCAAAGCGGTGACAAGCATATCGACCAGCCCAGGACAGTAGTTGCATATGTTTTCGTTTCGAAATATCTAGAACATCCTTTTGCACGCCTGCGCTAACTTAAAGGCCTCGAAACTGGGGATGAGCAAGTCGAAAGTCTCACACAGGAAGACCGGGAACAATGCCTATAACGTAGCAGCAAGCGCGTTAGTTGAGATATCGAGATGAAACCACCATTTACCAGGGTATCAAGCAAGCTTCTCGTTGAGAAGACGCAAGGGGGGAGTTTATGCTCACCTGTAAGCAGCTCCGAAGATACCGACTGCTGGACACGATATCTGCAGAAGGCAGACAAAGAGCGGCAGAGGCGTCCATTATATGGATTCTTGCTGAAGAAGGTGATGATATGAGCGTATATGATCATTATATTGCGAGGGAGAGTATGGTCGTACGACCCAAGAAGGTAGTGAGCTGTTAAAAAGAGAGAATGATATTTTCCATGGCCATCTGCCAGATTTAAGCCATCAGATTGATAACAGTATAAAGGAAAAATAATCTCGCTGACTCATGCGGCAGTAGTTGAGGTCCCCGAGATCTTACTCTGTCATCCCAAGGCCTCTATATCTCCAATGAAGCAACAATGACATTCGAACTAAGCCAGTCACAAACTGTTGATCATCGTTGTGAGAGTCTTCTTATAGACAAAGCATTCTATCTGATTACATACCAAAGAACCAGATCAGAGCCATGCATTGAAATTACAGAAGTCTCGGGTATCATGACGTTGAATCTGGTTGTCCCTCAAGAACAATAAGTAGCAAGGATCTTTTCGGATACAACAATTTAAGAGACTATAAGCTAAGATTGAGTTCCTTATTCACAAGCTTCACAATAAACCTTTATTGCTTGTTTAGATAAAAGTCGAATTATAATAAGTCTACCGGTATATGTCCCTCTTTTCTTTGTACCCTCTAGAATATCTCATTGAATATGCCGGAAAGTGGAGGGCCATGTCAACGACGCCCTTAACCTTACCGCCCGCCACTCCGATTCTGAAAGGCTGGAAGGCTTGACAATTGCACATGTTGACTGCCGGCATTCGCTTCATACGCCAATCGGCCCATTGAGATAGCAAGGAGAATTGGGATGGTAAATCATCTGTATAGTATTTCCATCGTCTCCAGCTTTAAGGTTCAACACGGAACCCCGCGGGGGGATTCCGATGGTGGAGGTCTCTACCGAAGTCTGAACCGAGGCAACGAAAACAAAGAATCAAAGGCAGATGTTTAACATATAGAAACAAATAAGAACTCGCAATGAATTATGCTGGGTTATTTCAGCTGAATTCGATGGTTAGTCCCCATCAAGGCTGGATCAATTCAATAGTTCGTGATTGGATACAGGGGCATATGCGGTGAGAGATCGTCGGTAGCGGGAGCCGAAGTCCATGTTATCTCAATTGCCTGCGTTACCTCCTCAAACCTAACAGTAAGTAGATTAGTGCTTGAGTCGGTTGTGGCTGGCCTAGTCAACGAGGGGTTCGTATCTGATTAGCAATCCAGCTCTGCCTTTCACATCATAAATATTGCTGCTTCGTCGTGTTGAAAGTCAGTCAAACAACACACCAAAAACAATGAAGATCACTCAGGTAAGTCGCTGAGCCGCCTTCACTCACAGATATCAACTGTGATCACTCAATCCCTTGAGACTCCTGCTAAAAGTCCATCAACAGCTCTGGTATTATCCCATCAAAGGACTAAGAGGCATCCAAGTCCAGTCCGCCAAACTTGGGCCCCAAGGTCTTCAAAATGACCGTCGTTTCATGCTTTATAAGATCGAGAAGTCGGGCGACTTCAGCAAGATTCAGTTGTCCGGTCATCCTGAATGCAGCCTTTTCGCACAAGAAGTCGTTGGCGACAAGATCCGCGTCAAGTATCTGATACCCGAAGAGCCTCTCGTGCCATGGAAACCAGAACAGGACACTGTTCTTGAAGTCCCAATTGAACCAAAATTGAACGAATTGACCAAGGCTGATCTCAACCTTCACCAAAGTCGTGTTATTGCATATCGCATGGGACCTAAATATGATGCTTGGTTCACCGCTTGCTTTGGCTTTGATACAGCTCTTGTCTTCATCGGCGATGGCCGACGCCCTGTGCTAGGAACCTTTTCTCCCAAAGCGCAAGAGGCTCCTCCGTCATGGCCAGTGTTGCTTCTGAACCACCTTTTAGGGAAGAAAGCCACTGAGGATGACTGGCTTACATTCACTGACTGTGCACCCTATCTGTTCACCACAGAAGAATCTCTTAACAATGTCAGAGCCCGGCTATCGACATGCGACGTTGAAATGAAGGCCATGCGACCTAACGTTGTCCTGGATGGCGAGGCCGCATGGGATGAGGACTTTTGGGCACAACTGACCATCAATGGAGCTCACCAAATAACTCTCACCAAGATGTGCGGACGATGCACTTCGCTCAACGTTGATTACTCCACTGGCCGTGCAGCTAAAGGAGAGCGTGGCACGGTACTCAAGAAACTCATGTCTGACCGAAGAGTCGACACTGGATCAAAGTATTCCCCAGTTTTCGGCAGATATGGCTTCCTCACCAGCAATTCTGGTGACGATACGACCATATCGATAGGTGACAGTGTGGAGGTGACCAAGAGAAACGCTGAGCGTACTGTATGGGATTGGGCTTTGGGGGATCCCAAAGTCGCAAGATATTACCAGTCTTCCTCAGACACAAAGTCGAACCGGTCCATAGTCCTCTCATTCTGGCTAACAGCTGCGGCTCTGCTGGGCCTGCTACCCTGTTGGCTCTTACTTGCTTGAATAAACCCATCCAGTTCTTCGATCAAGGTGCCAGAACCAGTGACAAGTGCAGCAACGTTGCCTCAGCGAACCGCCCTCAAATTACCGGCCGATGACTTTGAATATGCACAATTTTGCAAAGAAGGCAGCTCGTAAAGTTCATGTGACCCAAACCAGCTTTGTATCCGGCCGCAAACGCCCAGTGTCCGTCCGCAATATCTCGGTGCGGGAGGCCGGAGGGGTGGGGACTGGGGTCAGCCCTTACCTCCGACGCCGAGACGGGGCGGTCTCTCTTCGGCCTGGCAGTGTCCGTAAAGGGCCGGAGGCGAGTAGTCACACGCAACCGACAACATCTTTGTCCGAGCATCTGGAAACGTTCCATCAACCCGCGTCTAAGATTTGCCGAAGTGTGACAAGGTCGTCACACGAAATGGTCACACAAAAGCCCTAGCACAATCTCAAAGAGCATGGCTGAGTCCCTGTCATCCCGATCGTTGAGTGACATTGAATAACATGGGAGCCTGGGAGAAGAGCTCATCAACAGATGCTTGTGAGTCTTGAAATAAGATAAGACAGGGCAAGAGAGTTCAGCGATGCTGTAAGCGAGCAACTAACGAGCCAATAAGTGAGGCAAGTGCTTGAATCAACAAAGACACCATCATGTATGCTCGGACAGCTCGCAAAGCGCCTCAAAAGCTCCGGGTACGTTCCCCGATGGGACCGTGTCGGCCGGGAAGTCGGATCCGTTAAAACAAGGAGGGGGGTGTCGTGCCTCGTGATAGTTGTTAAGGTTGTCGGCATGACTCAAGATAGTTCCGTAGAAACAAACCATGATTGATTACCAAAGTTTATATGGTGGTTGTGTATCATGCATGTTATCGAAACATTTGCGAGGCTGGAAGCGTTTATGACAGGCATTGGCGTGTTTTGGTAATTTGAAAAACCCCTGGTACGTGTGTCGATGTCGGTTGGAAGCGTCAAGATGGGTACCCAGGCTCGCAAGTGCACCGTGTGCAGAGTGCAAACAACACGAGACAGCTTCTAAGTTGTTCTGGAAGGCTTCTGGTGAAGATTGGTCCTTTTGGCGGGCCGCTAAGAACGTCGATCAAACTGGGGGCGGCGTGAAGCCTAGAATAGCACCATCTGCGTTAGCTAAGGTAGATTCCATAGCCCTCTCTGAACGATCTCTGTGCTCCCTCACCGTAGCTTGAGTAGCTTCTGTTCTTTCGCTGCGCCATGGCACAGACACAGACTGCGACATTCCACAAGACTGTCACAGCCATACGGATGTTTCCCAGGAGAAGGTGATGCGCATTATTCCACGTCAGCTTCTGGTAATTGGAGGTTGTCCATCCATGAGCAAGGCGATAGCATTGACGCGCGCAACCTAGTCCAATACAGTCCAGTCGGCTTGGAGATGTAAAGCAAGTAAGCGAGGTGCCAAGAGAAGAGAGAAAAGTTTAATGTGATGTAGTAATGAGAATATAGAGAGGTAGGATCGTGATGAGATGAGACAAGAGATCTACACGATGGTGCACTGACTGATTGAAAGAAGACAGGGACTCAATACGAGCAAGCGAGACCCGAGGCGGACGATAGAAGAGAAAGGGAAGGGGCAGCCAATAAGTGGGAGATTACAGGACTTTGGCCACTTTCATTGTCCACCTCACTCACTCTCACCTTCCACCTCACGCCGCTAAGTACTAAGGTTGGGGGATGAGAAGTCAGGTACCGCTCACTAGTCTAGTCAGCAACTACCTAACGTTATAAACTTACTCGTAAGCTCCGAACCAATCAAGGCTCATTGGATCGAATTGCGAGGCACTTGGTGTAATATGAAGACTGGGGGGAACTCTGAGGTAATGATACTAATCAAGACCTTGTTCACGATTCAGTTTCACATCCACCACGTCAACGATGATGATGACAACAACCACGTAGCTAGCATTTAGTGAGAAGAGACAGGTGTCAAAGCCGGAAGAACGTTTTCAATTATGACGAAAGCAATGCGCCAAGTTAATGTGTATGTTCCTCTCGCCCTCTTTGATATCCTCTGGTTCGCCCCGTATCTGTCTGGCTTGAGCCATAGTCTATTTCGAGCGCCAACCCTAAAACAAAACACCAGTCCCACCCATAGAAATCGTTGTTTTTGCCTTGCGCCTTGAATGAGCCAAATGGAAAGTTTTGTTGGCTCCAATAAGATGAGGTCATAACGGCGTTCCCCTCTGACCTCTCCATGAGTTCAGTCAAGTCAGCTGCCAAATTGCTCCGGTCGGTTAGGTTGGCTGAGGAGATAAGACCAAACCATGGGATAGACCCTCCATAAGAAAAAAGAAAAACCAACAAACACCATTGTGATGCATGGAATAGACAACAAGCCAGGTATTAGCAAGAGAAAATGAAAAGAAAAAAGGAGAAAAGAGACAGAGAAAAGAGACAACATCTAGAAAGACCAGTCAGGATCATCTGTAACAGATCAGATCTCCCAAAAGGGAAAGTTCGTAACTGGGACTGTAGATTGGAGGAGAGCTCCAGCAACATGACACGTCTAACAGTCCAGTCTTCCCTTTTGCTGCGTTGCTGGCACTGTTGGGCTGGTCTGGTCTGACTAGGCTTGCAAGGTAAGCTTGGGTTGTTGACCTGGGTAGGGCCAAGCGAGCGAGACAGCGAGACAGAAGCGTTGGAACTTGGTGACTGAGCTAGTGAGTGAGAGCCTGAGAGATCCATCGACGGGACTTGGCTCGCTCGCAAGGGCCAAGGGGGGAGGGTGACTAGTGCTGCACAATTCCGAAAAAGGGCCTTAGGTCCCTGTGAATGAAATCTCCCACGTGGAACGTGCAGGGCGCTATTCCGTCATAGAAATCAGAGGCAGAAGGGCAAAGTAAAAATGTCAAAGTCACCCAAAATAACACCGTTTGGCCGAAATATCCAAGAAACACTGACACAGGCTGACTGAGTCACTGTGTCAAGGCGTAATGAATGTTGTTGGCCCATTTCTTCTCAATGCATGCGTATGTGTTGTTCTTCGAGGCCCAGCTCAGCTCAGCTGAACTGGGCAAGACAAAATTCTCAAGCCAGTGAGTATAAGTCGAAATGACGTTTGGTATCCAGTGTTGGTGAAGAAAAGTGTAGGCAGTTAGTGATGGGTGCACGCGGGGGGGGTGTGTGTGGCGGTTCGGTAGCCGTGCATCCAGAGCCAGCTCCGGGCTGCCGTTCCGCAGTACGTAGCGTAAGTAAGTAACTTGTGCCAAGTGCAATCAAATCAAATGCCCATGCTGAGACATCTTTCTTTGATCGCAAATGTGCATCTGCACCGAGACCAAGAAGGAGAACCCTTCCACTTTTGCTAGGTTTGGAGCCTCGCATTTTTGTAAGTCAGACCATATCAGTTGGTGATGGCAAAAATAGAGCGATAGCACAGCAAAGCAGCTGCACACCCAATTTTGCATGTGGCTGCCAAACACTGTCTCGGCAGTAAGGTACTTGTGCATGTACAAGCCCTTAAGCAGACTGCGTGCAAGGTCGGCATAGATGAAGCTTGCAGTAAGTGCACTCCCAGATCATCCAGTGAGGACCGGACCGACAGTGCTGGCAGATCCACTGGACAAGAGTGTTATCCGACTTGATCATTCGGAACTGGTGAGCGCAAGCGTTGGCCATTTTGTAGGGAATTGTGGCGGTGTTCTGTGTGTGTGATACAGTAAAGGTGTAGATGCTGTCGAGAGTCTCTTTAACCCTCTCACAAGATTTGATAGCCTGATTGGATGCGGCTATTTTCCTGGGGAATACAATATTAGCCTTGCATACATGCATGAGAAGACAACCCAGCATGGCTGTATGTAAGTTGTAAGCAGATATGGAAGCTGCGGCGTGTAAAACGCAACCTCATGTCCGCTCTTCCTTGGACTTACACGATAGTAGTTGTATGAAGCGTCAGGGTCTTCAAGGCGGAGTGTCGTAAGATGCTGATAATGCAATGCAACGGCAGGATGAGAGTTGTCCTTTTATGGGTGTAAAAGGTGAGAAGAGTAGTTGAAGTAGCAAGGCAATGTGTCAGAGTAGCTGTGGAAGATGTCGTGATTCACTGGACAGTTGAGGGAGGAGGGTCACAGGTCTTTATAGTTGTGAATGGGAAGCGAGGATCAGGGCAAGTGACAGAGCTTGGGTGTTGGTATCTGTTGCACGCTCAGTCGTAGTTGCAGTGCAATGCAATGCAATGCAATGCAATGCAGTTCAGATGTAAGGTACAGAACAGAGAGTAGAGTTCTGATATGATGTCGTTTGCAAGGAAGGACTGTCAAACGGAAGCCGGGATGAGGAGGGCCGGGATGAGGCTTGCAGTGACGGGCCTGGGAGATAAACGACGGAAGAGGAACGAGCAACGAGGCGGAAATGCCGACAAGGTGGTGCCAACACCAGATTGAGTAGATTAAACGGACGATTGACGGGAGACAAAGCGAGCGAGCGAGCGAAAGGATCAAAGTTGAAGAACCTGGGTTAGTGAGAAGGCAAGGAGGTAAAGTGAAGTATGGGTATGGGTATGGATGGATGGATACGGATATGAGGGTTCGTTCTTCTGGTACAGTAGCTTCAATGTTACAACAACGAGGGACTCCCGGGGGACATTGGCGATAATGTACCCGCCAACGGGTCCCATGTGGATGGATGGATGGACGGATGGACGATGCGTTGAAGACCGTGCCCTTGCTCGACCCTTTCCTGCCTGTCTTGTCCTTTTGGTCTTGAGCCGTCATGCCCATGCCAGGGCTAATAGAGTAGAATGAATCTTGAATGTAGAGTCGTACGTAGTACAGCCGTCCAGACAGTCAGTACAGTAGTACTCAGAAGTACTGTACGGCCTGTAAGTCCTC
Source organism: Fusarium algeriense (assembly GCA_002982035.1). NCBI lineage: Eukaryota > Fungi > Ascomycota > Sordariomycetes > Hypocreales > Nectriaceae > Fusarium > Fusarium algeriense. The sequence continues at coordinate 1,997 of PVPY01001089.1, read as the reverse complement.
TCTCCTCCTGTCGGCCCAAATCCCACATGTGCCCCCAATCCCCGTTGATGAATGTACAGACGGATGGGGTTTTGTAAAGGATGCCCTATCCTTGACGCTTCTGGAAGACTGAGAAGAATAAAGAGGGGGAGGGGGAGAAAAGAGAAGGGAACGGAAACCTCCACTAACAAAATAGAAGGGAAGGGGTGTGTATATCTCAGACGACGGGGCCCTCTAAAGAAAACGGCCTAGGATCGGTTCCAACCACTGAAAGGGGATTTATAGGCAGCGAACGACCGAAAAGCACGAGCCAAAATATGAGTGACTGCCTGAGTGATGATGGTACGGTCAGGTACCGAATGACAAGGTAAGGATACGGTCCTAACCCAAAAATCACCCACGCTCACATTGGATTAAACGGATCGAATGGGGTTGGGAATGGGGATAACACCAATGCAGGTACGTCGCGCCTTGTTTGATCGCACTAGGTACGGCCAATTACTGAGGTGCGGTCCTGAGAACAAGCCCAACGAAATTCAAACGGGACATGGTCAAGAGAAGAGGAATTGGAAAAGAGACAACTCAATTCCAAGTGAGGGGACGACGGGGTTAATGAGGAGAATGAATCCAATCCAAAAGGTGAGCAGATAAGGTAAGTTAACTTATTTTAGCAACTATCTAAGGTATGGTGTGGTAAGGCTACATAATTGCACCTACCAACCTAAGTGTAAGGTAAGGTAGAGTAAGGTTGAAGGTTAAACGACACCTCAAATTTAGGATAAGGCAGAAGCAAAAGACTGAAAAAAGCCACGAGCAAAAAAGACAACTGAACTTAAGTGGAATGGAATGGCAGGGCTCCGCTTACAAAAGATGCCCACCAAATCAAATCATAGGGCACCTGTATCCTGGTTCTCGGGGCAGCAGCCCAGCAGCGCCAGGATCATTTTCACAGTGGGGACCTAGTCTACAGGGCCACTTCTAGGGGGGGTGGCAGCACTCAGTGACCCTACTGTCTTGCATCGGATTGGGCGTAGACCGCAGAAGAGGAGAGAAAAAGCTCGTGAAATGGTGCTAGCCATCTTCTGCTTCAGAGGCATACACGCATTCTAAAACTGCCCGTACGGAATCGATACCGAAGGTGCGGCAGATAGACCCAGAAACCTTGGTCTAGACTCTAAGAGTTAGCACACCGGCCGTGCCGAGGCGAAATGTCCACTCTGAGATGCTGAAGACTTGACGGTCTGGTGAGGTCACAGGTTGTCTTGCTTCTGATCATCAGGATCAGATACAGCACAAAAAGGTGTGAACCGGCAAAAATAAACATCATCGACTTCTTGTTTTTTTCCGTCTTGGTATTTTACATTCATCCATTCATCCCTGAGTGTGATGTAAGAAGAAGCGGAACCCCACCCCGCGGCGCGGGTAAGAAATCATAGTCATCCAATGTCAAGATAGGATATTTACCGAAGGGGTAATGATCCTAGTGCAAGATATTCGACGTGTCGTAATTGGAGGAGACGTCTATACACAGCACAGCGGGGAATTTGGACAAGGTACCAGATGTAGGTAGTAGAGATGATCACAGAGACAACTATCCTATAAACCAATAAAAACAAGCAATTCAAGAGTGTTGATATAAAAGTGCGGCTTCGGAGAATAAACCAGCCACCACCAACAAATTTGGAAAGCACATGGGTTTCAAATAAGTTGTAGGGTAAGATCGTCTTGTCGTCTCTTTTCCCCGTGCATACATACGCATACGACTTACACATAGTTATTACCCAACCGCCCAGGCCTCTACTACGTAAATGGCCTCCACTGCTCGTAAATGACGCCTGGAAACTCAGCCCTAAACCTCAAACATTGTCACTAGGCGAACTTCGCCATGTCAAAAGTCCATGATCCTGTAAAACCTAATGTTCCTTGAACCCATAGGCATATGAAATCATGCCACTGAAACCTACCGGTGGCTAGGAGAGGTAAGAAAACTTAGGACTCTGATCCTAGGTAAAAAAAAA